>JAJOOH010006052.1:0-12637 GCA_029582605.1 Solanum gracilifrons
CCAAAATTAGACCTTAGCTGCAGCTCCTGCAATGGATCCCACTCTCAAAAAGCAACCTAAACCTACTCCTTTCTCCGCCACCACAAACTCCAAACCCCACCCCCCATCAGATCCCACCCCCACTATACAAAACATCTCTTCTCACTTCTCCAAGCTTTATGCAAATCACAAAATCCTCAAATCTGGCCATAGGCATCCTCCTCCTGTTGACACTCATTTACAGGCTAAAACTCTGGCTGCTGCTTCCTCTGCTTTTGATTCTTCATGCTCTGCTTTGACCAAGTCAAAAAGCCAACATGGGAGGAGATATGTGCAGAAGGATGTTGATAAAGCTATTGTCTTGCAAGAAAAAGGTGAAATCAAGAAAACACCCAATAAGGAGAAGGAGTTGAAGAAAGAGGTGGATGTGAAAAGGGCATTAGCTCTGTTATCCAAGGACCAAGATAGTGAACAGTTGAAGGGGATTCAACAAAGGCCATCTTTTTCCTTGACTATGAATGGTGGAGGCAGGAGGAAATCATTCTGTTGCTCACAGACTGAGTTGGCTGATTTCTTTTCTTGTAGTGGTGTGAAAGTTGTGTCTGTTGATATGCCATCCTTTATGCAGATTCACGCTGTGGATTTTGCAAGAAAAGCTCATGATAGCTTGGAAAAGTTCTCCTCTAAGTCACTTGGATTTTCCCTAAAAAAGGTAAACACTTTAATGATTGTGCAATCTTTGGTGATTATGAGATTTGAGCTTTTCATTACTTTGTTTAAAATGTGTTTTTCTTGATTTTTAGGAGTTTGATGGGGTCTATGGACCAGCATGGCACTGTATAGTAGGGACCAGTTTTGGCTCTTTTGTCACACATTCAGTAGGTGGTTTCATATATTTCTCCATGGATCACAAGCTATATGTACTCCTTTTCAAGACTACTGTACAAAAAGCAGAATCAAGTTGAAATGTAATTCCTTGTAGCATAGGGAAATTTTTGGGGAAAAAAGTTTGCTATCTCTACTACCTTTGTAGTTTTATACATCAGCTTTGATTAAAAAAAAGAAGCAATGGTAGTTCTATAGTCCCTTTAACTGTGTCCTCTCTAAAGAGGGAGTGTAGTGTATTGATCATTGGCATATTTGAGCAACAAATTGTATACTGTAACATTTCGTCCTCTGGCTCAGAAAGTAGATAAAATTATTTAATGGTGGTGTCCATGATGGAATGATTGACAGTACTAGTAAATGGACCATCAATGAAAGTTAAGAGGTTAACTCTCTAGTTTTACCATACTGCAGAAAGATTTTGGGTGTCTGAGTAGATGAACTGACTTTACTAACTTTAATTTTCATATCTTGTTAGTTCTGAAAAAGTTACTGAAAAGTTTCCACTTACCAATGAATGTGTTGGTACCCTTTGCGTGTTCAAAGCCCCAATTGATTCTTGATGTACTGGAATCCAAAGCCAAAGGGGAAGAAATTATTTTTTTACAGGGGAGGGGTTGATCAGTTCCTTTACTACTGTTACTACTGTGTTCCCTGCTACTTGTAAGATAGAAATTGGAATCATACATGTGAAATTCAAATTTCCTTTAGCTCATCCAAGTTGTGCATACTGGCTGATCTTCTTCTTGCATCAGCTGTATAAAAAAAATTATGTTGGACTGTCGGTGTATATCTATCATAGTAAGTAAGTAGTTTCCTAAATCCAAAATGGGCTAGTTGTTTTTTCGGTCAAGCGATAGGATTGTTATCTCACCAATCTCGGGATAACTTATTCACCAATCAAATAAGTTCTTGTACTTCTGAAAAAACATCAGCAACTCCAACTTATCTAGTTAACTAAAGGTTTCACTAGTACCAATTTTTCCAACAGAGTATTTTAAGTGTTAAAAGTGATCTTGATAGCTTGGTCTTATCCTTGTGTAGGAAATGTTAAATTGAATACTAATGATAGTGTCAAGATACAAATTGGAAATGTTGATTTTGAAAGAATTTTTTTGGTAATGACCAAAGAAAATGGATATTAGAATATTCAAGTAAATAAAACTTGTCTCAAAGCTTACCATAACATTAAGCAAGAACTCAAACTACCAAAGGCAATGGGCAAGTAAACTATCTATTAGCAATCTAACTTTACACACACACGAGGACATATTGAATCACCCTCTTGGGGCAATAGTTGAAAATTGCAAATACTTGTTGAAAGCCATCAAGATGGATATGCTTGTAAGCAATGACGCGATTAAAGAAATTGAATTTTTGCTCTTGGATTATCTAAGCAATGTAGCTTATGAAAGATGTTAGCAATTTTATTTAGTCTTTTCCAATGCACCAAAGGAAGAATTAGAACAACTTTTGTCATAATCACTTTTCGTAAAATAAATATGTCTAAAATGGACATATAAAACAAAGTGTCGCTTTGGCCGAGTGGTTAAGGCGTGTGCCTGCTAAGTACATGGGGTTTCCCCGCGAGAGTTAGAATCTCTCAGGCGACGAATGTTTTTTATTTGAATGCCTATCGGAAATAGCCTTTCTACCACCAAGTGATAAATATTTATTTTGTTCTGTCAAGTATTGGGAGCTGTAATCGTTTTCTTTTTCTCGAATAAACAAGTAATTTTCTCACTCATTTTCCAATTAATATTAGGTTTCTGAAAATAATTTATGGAAAATTGATAATAATGTTAAGAAACTTGATAATGTTTTGATAAAAAGGTAGTATGAAAATTAATAGTACTAATTATATTATAGCTGCATGTTGGTTGGAACAAGCGTATGTGTACAATCTGCAAGCCCTGGATTGCTATGTATAATACAATTATAAATAACCATTTTATTTTTTTCTCTAACCAAAATCACAAAATAACTTAATATTTTCCAGCAGACGAGCAATAAGAATAAAAATGGGCTAAATATGAAATGAGAAAGGGATATGGTTTTGAGCTTTAACGTTTTGTGGCCCAGCAGATTCAATGTCATCGAAAGATGTTTATAATTCTCTGTGTTAATAAGTAATTTAAAACATGCATTTTTATTGGCGAAGGCATAATTTTTCTAAGTGATTCAAAATATAGAAAAGTAATCGCAGAAAAAAATGAAGAGAATTTAACACTTGCTATACTTATACATGTGTAAAAAAATAAATTGATATTGTGTTGGTTTTAAACCAACCAAATTTACCCGGGTTACGAAAAACATAAGAAGTATTCCTTTCGTTCACTTTTACTTGTCACTTATTTTTAAAATAGATTTCATTTTTACTTGTTACTTTTGACATATATTAGGAAAAGACAGTACTATTTTCAATGTTTTACTCTAAGCATTAAATACTACTATTCTCCAAATCATTTTCCAAGAGTTAATACTAAACATCAATTAATCGGGATAGTGTGATAAATATATAATATCAATAATTATTTTCTTAATGGATGTGTCAAGTCAAATAGTGACAAGTAAAAATAAGTAGAGGGAGTAATTTGTTTTTTACCTATTTAAAAAGTTGTTTTAGCAAATGATGAGCGTAGAAAAAAATTTGACTTAGAAATAATAATAATTAGGTAATATATAAATAAATAAGGTAATATAAAAATAAATAGAGGCCTGCAAAGACATGGTTGAGTGGTGAGCCTGGGGGACCTGAATTCAGCTTTTGTCTGCTACTCAGCCATGAGCTCGTCGCATGAGACTTGTCTAATACGATTTACATTTCCTATGTGGTTTGCGAGCTATTGCACAGTGAGTAGATCAGTGCTCACCCCAAAAATAAAGAATGTAAATTTCTCGAGGGTTCCAAAGAAAATAAATAGAGGAAGTAAAAAAAAGGGATCTCATAGCTAGATATGAAAATTTGATTTGTTTTCTTTGCTTAGAAGTTAGACCTTATAAATTATTAATTGTAAGAATGAATACTTGAATGAAGCACAAGGTGTTGTGGTGGAATAAATAGGATCTTATATATGTATTATGTAGTGGATATATATATATAAAAAAAAAAAAAACGAGTACCGAAAGGAGCATAAAATCAAGAATGTCAATCTCAAGCAACAAAATTTTTGTTTTTGCTAATTTTCTCAATAAACCACAATCATAATAAAAATATTGTTCAAATGCTGATTTGATCGCTTTTTCATCGTTAATTCACGTTCACATCGGACCTCGCTTTGCAACGAGGGAAGGTCAGCATCAAGATTAAAAAAATTTGAGGTTTTAAACTTTTTTTGAAGGTCAGCATAAGTCACTTTGTGACTTATGTCTTGCTTAATTTAGAAAATAGTACGTAATTAAAATGCGTGTCCAATTCGGCTTGAAAACCTTTAGAATTGTGATTTAAAAAAATGTTACTTTATCATGCACTAATAATTGTACCTCATTTTCAGCAAGAGAAGTTAGATTTTGAAAATTTTAAAATAAATAAACGAATATTGAGTAAATTAAGAAATAATATTCTTTTCGTCAATTTTAACTTGTCCAATATTGATTTTACAGTGTAATTTAGAAACTTGAACTATCTCTTTATTTTTAGTTAAGTGGAGAAATAAAAGTGTACGACTAGCAGAGGGGGAACCAAGATTAAGAGTTTAGGGGTTCTAAATTTCCTTTAGATCCACCAATCGTTTTTGTTAGGGTTTCACAAATTAATATACATATATATTTAATTAATTTTCTAGTACAAATATAGGATCTACGGAAAAGTTACTGGATACGTCCGAACCTATGAACCACCACCTAGCTCCACATCAGTGGACGAGTAAGTAATAATTTATCCGTGACTACATTTGACTGTCATTGAGTTGATGCCACCAAATTATTAGCGTACCATATATGGAAATTAAAAAGAGTCATATGATGAACATACGAATTAGCCCATCCATATATATAATATATACAGCCAATGAAACTTCGACATTTCACAAAAATAAAAAGCATATTGGAAAGATGAACAAATCAATTCCCATCGATCAAAGTTTTGTTCCACGATTTTATAATGTTCCATATTCCAATCTTGATGTAACAGTGGTTAAAAAAAATGAACGTACGAAAAGAACATTATATTATAAACACATTAAAAATATACTCTAATAATAAGATAAATTTTAGCATATGTGTCACTTTCGAATTGGATGAAGGACCATAAGGTGATGACATGATGATATAAATAGTTACAAATAACCCGTAAAAAGTCACTATACCAAATCCTTTGGTTTAGAGCACATTTTAAATACCCAAAGAGAGAAGGTAGTACAAAGGAATTTGGGAAGGAGTTTGTCACTTTCATGCATGACGACCCAAACATATCGCGTTCGGAAGGGATGATATCCTCTATTCTTATTCAAAGATAAAGAACACTTTGATCCCCTTTATAGAGCCTATATTATAATATGGATATGTTGGACTAGGCGTAGATTCAGAATTTTGAAGTTTATGATATCTGCAAGGAATTCAAGTTAATATATACTATAATAATAATTGTGCCCATGATCACATATTTACTTGCAACGTCCAAGCAAAACTATTGAATTTACATAAATTCATAACCGATCCTCTGAGTAGGACCAACTTTGAATAACAAACACCAGATAATTATATCAAAAACGAAAAAACCTACTTGAAAATTGGGAATAGTCATATATATATATATATTAAAATGTAGAGAAAGAAGTATCAAAGGCACATGTAAGTAATACTATGTTAAGTAAAGTTCAAAGTGAACTTTCGAGTGAGTTGTTTTTTGCTTGACTTTGAAGTGTGTGGGTAAGCAAGAAAAATTAGGCAAAAGAGAGACACAGAATTCTACTTTACATACTTAAAAGAGGGAGGTTAGGCCAATTTGATGAATCATGAAAGCTTCTTGCAACTCTAATTGCTAAGACAAATTAGGGTTTTGTATTAATCATACATATGTGGCCCCAAACTAATCCATCTCTTTAATACCAAACTATATGATTGATTTTTCACTCATATTTATCATTAATTATCCAAACCTATTAAGACTACTTGGTGTTTGTTTTTGTTAACTAACACATGCACTTTAGTGACGCTATATTCTTTTATTTGAGGAAAAGGTAGGCATGTGGTCGATCATCAAACATAATTATAACAAATTCAAAATTCATAAACTCTATAATTTTGATCGTCTCTAATTAGAGATAAAAAAAAAAATTACAGTATAATTGTAAGCACTTCTATTAGGATGAGTGAGGGTAAGGAAAAAGGAGGACAAATTTATTCACACTCAATACTATTTGTATTGATATAATAAATGTTTAGATAAATTGTTAATTTATTGATTTGGTTAGACTTTTATTCAATTTACTTTTAATGTTTTCAAATCAAATATAACCGGTTTTTATAACTTGAATGACCTTTCTATTCATCATCGTTATGTTTTCAACTAGAATTTTTCATGATATAGTACTAAACTTGAATAAACTTGTGAGGAAATTTTTTAGATATACGGAGAACAAAATTTATGATTTAAATTAAACTAGAATTTGTTAGGCTTTGTGTTGTACTTACTTTTTCTTTCCTATTTTGGAGTTTCAAAATTGAAACCAAACCAGCAAATTCTTTGGGATGTCATCCTGGCCTAAGTTTTAATAATTCTGTTTACTTTCTCCTTTCTACTAACAGATTATTGGTGTGTGTCTAGCCTTGATCCTATTAATTAAATTACATAAGAAAGACATTAAAAAAAGATACACAAGTTAAACTAATGATTTGGAGAAGTACGAATTTCTTGAATTCTTTTTATGATTTGAATATAATTTTCATGTTTTGAATCATCGCGATTAATATACGGAGCATGCACATCTGTAAATCACGACGCCATTATTATATTACTGCTTAATCTGCGATTTGTAAGGCGTGTGATCCCAAAAATAATCCAGATTAATAATACCACGCGCCCATTATTAACCACTCTAATCTCCTTAATCCTAAACTTAAAAAATACTCCGCGAAAATTACGTGTCTTCCTATAAATGCGAGTACCCAACACAGCATAAACCAGCGATTTGTTTTCATTTCTCATCTCGACAAAACCTTTTAGATCCTCCCACAATACCTCCCCACTCTCTGTTCTCTTTTTTTTTTTAAATAACTTAATTTAAAATTTCTCCGTCTTAATTTATTTGATTTCAAACACGAACCTAAGAGAAATAATTCATAAAATGTTTCGTGTTAATTTATTTAATTTAATTTGATTTCAACACTAATCATAAATGTTTGTGTGAAAGTGAAGTTGAATTTTTTGCTAAATATTAAAAAGAGTGAGTGATATTAATTGCCAGAGGGAGTACTAAAGTGCGCCTGGGGTTACAGTGCGCATCCTAATCTTCATCTTCTTCCCTCTCTACCTCACATCACAGTAGTCTCTGTCTCTCTCTCTCTATGGCTTTCACTTTCACTCTCACTCTATAATAATAAATAAACCCAAACATTTTCAAACCATACTCACTTTACACTTCTCTATTCCCTCCATAATCACTTTAGGTTTTTTTTTTTTTCCCATTTCACTCATGTAGTGTTAAATAAAATTCACACTAATCCTTCTTATTTATGGTTTGTATATAATTGTGAATTGTTCAAAAATGGATCCACCTATTATTAACGAAGGTTCATTCTCGGCGGCGAATCCTTCTTCTTACACCTTGGCTGAGATTTGGCCGTTTGCCGCAGCGGCAAATGATGGAGGAAACGGTGAACTTGGTGGAGGAGGACTGGGACTTAGAATGAGTAGCTTTACGGATTTATTAGAAGCGGCTGCTAACTCCATTAATGAATCTACTCTGACGGAGCAGAGTGGAAGAAGCGGCGGAGGCGGAGGAGGAGCTGGTGGTGGTGGTAGTGCTGGAGGTAATGTTGGTGTAAGGAAGAGGGATATGAATTCGGAGGATGATTTTTCTAAGTTTGTCTCTACTAGTGATGCTAATGATTTGGTAATTATACTACTAACTTTATTTTTATTCCTTAAGTGGATAGATTACTGTTGATTTGACGTTGGAAGTTGTTGAATTAGTATCACGTTGCTACCTAATCATTTAAAATTTTATCGTTGAATTGAGCTACTTTTACATGTTAATTATGTAATTTGTTCTCTTGCTTCTTGTGTATAAACCCGATTCATTCATCCTAATTGGTGTCGATGTCAAATCAAACATGTACTAACTAAATCCTGGAGGTGTAAGTTCATGATGTATGTGCTAATTTGTGAACAATTTTTATTCTGATCAACTTTAGATTTCATAACTCTACTTCTAAGTCTTCAGCTGACGAATTCTTATCTTGATACAGATTTCAGATTTAATGAAGCAACTTATTGATATTCATATTAATTTGAATTATGTTCAGGATGGTTCAGTGGCCAAACGTTTGAAAGCATCCCAATCTAAAGAAGAAAATGGTGCTTCAAAGGTAGAAGCAGAATCAAGTTCCCATACGGCTAACAAGGGGACTGAACAAAGTAGTAAACCTGAGCCACCTAAGGATTACATCCACGTAAGGGCAAGAAGGGGTCAAGCTACTGATAGCCACAGTCTAGCAGAGAGGGTAACGTCTTCTCCGAACTTCCCTAACTTTTAACGGTGCAAATATTTCTTGACAGTGGCTGAGCAGAATTAATTTATCAGGCCAGGAGAGAAAAGATCAGCGAGAGGATGAAAATTCTGCAAGATTTGGTTCCTGGATGTAATAAGGTCAGTAATCTTTTTGAAGTTATACTATTATCTGCCTTGAGCTTATGGCTAGTGGTGGATATTATAGAAGGGTGACATTTTTAATATATCTACAGAGGGGAACCCCATCAATATTTTGTGTTCTGTGTTAAGATTGAATGCATGTTTCATGTACAATTTGCATTTTCTGCTAGATTTAGTTTGCAATTTTCTTACAGGTTATCGGAAAAGCACTTGTTCTTGACGAAATAATAAATTATATCCAGTCACTACAGCGTCAAGTTGAGGTACCTCATCTTCCCTGTATTAAAGTAGTCCTTTTTATCAACTCAAGTCATAACCTCATCCGCTCTACTTTGCTTGAACTTTCCAGTTCTTGTCCATGAAGCTTGAAGCAGTCAATTCAAGGATGAACCACCCTATAGAAACCTATCCTTCAAAAGATGTAAGTTATTTGGTGATTTTTATGATATTTTTTCCTTATCTAAGAAACCTGGTAGATGGAATCTGATTTATGTTGATCTAAAAACACAGTATGTTCCAGCCTTCAAATTTCGGAGTTGATTATTGATTGAAAGATAAAAATTTGCTGGAGGTTCTTTTATCTGATTTTTTGTTTAATTTGGATATTGTAGAGTTGTTAGGGGAGATTGAGATGATAAATACCAGAACCAAAACTTTTGACAGTGGTAGATGTGTTTCACTGTGCTCTTTTGTATATCATATTTGTTCCTTGCTGCAGTTGAAAATCTCTATCACCCAAAGACTGGACCTAGAAGTTTAAGAAGTTTCAAGCACCATGATTATGAGAAATTATGTGATAGTCTTTCTCAATTTTATTTTATTTTAAAAAGGAGAAATTAAGTGACAATATTGAATTAGTTGATATTGTTATCTTCCTTAAGCATCTGAAGAGTGCTTGACCTCTATGCAACCATATTTCTCGAAAGAAATATGATGCACTCTCTCTGGTCCATGTGTGGAAACAAGGAAAGATTGTGCTCTCTTTTGGTATGGACCTTTTTCATGTACCAATTTGCTATTAAATTGGTCCTATTCAGTTATCTTGAGGTTGTGTCAACAGGAAGATTCCTGCATTAGTGTCTGGTGCATTCTACGTCCAATTGCATTTCTAAGGAAGCTTGTACTTTAGATTAAGGTTCATCCAATACAAAGTTCCACTTCTTTGTTGATTGGATAACAGCTGAGATTTTTCTCTGGATTGCCTATGGCATCTGTTCGAATAGTTGAATTTCTGATAAATGTGCCTCTAGTGACCACTTTTTCTTGTGCTTTTTTCCATGTGTTTTTGTTTTCTTTTACCTTATCTTTTTTGGGGCGGGGGAATTGGTCTTGAAGTTCATCATCATTTACAATTCTTTTATTACCCAATCCTGCATTCAGAGTGATGATGTTTACGGATAAGTATTGAAAGTGAAGTACTAGCTTTTTGCAGCATTGCTAGATCTGCACTTTACCATGTGAAATTAAATGATGGAGTAATATTTAGGACAGATGTAGACATTTTCCAATAGGCTTCCATGCCATCTGGCTCCACAAAAGTCTATGACGTACTTACTACTCTACTTCTTTTGCTCCACTTTCCCAAGTACTCTATTCCTCTCAATCTTTTGTTTTGTTATGTATGATTTTATTATTTAGAAATTGACTACATGATTTACTCCTCAACCACGATCTGCTGTACTTGTGTGACCTTATGCGCACCATCTTGAACTACATAACAAAACCAACTGAACTTGTACTTAATGTTTTCATTCATGCATCAACACTAGACTCTATTGATCTTGGCTGTATTTTCATTATCAGTCTCTAAAATACTCATATTCCTTGCAACGCAATCTAGTGCTTGATTCTTTTCATGTTTTTGTAAGTATAATTTGGGTGGAAAGCTTCTCACCAATTTATTGATTTCGTGGGTCCTCTACTTCTCTTTCAGCTAGCACCATCAGCTTTTGATACCACTGGAATGATTTTCGGCACTCAAGCACCGAGAGAATATGCTCAAGGGGCACAATCCGAGTGGCTCCATATGCAGGTTGGCAACAGCTTTGACAGAGCAACATGACAGATACCCTAATGAATTGGAACATAGATTATTCAGGAACATCATGATGTCTTTTAGAGAACCTTGGAATTGGATCCAGCAGCTGTGTTCCACTATAGAGGACGCATTCTTAAATGTGTAATCATAATCATTTCCAGTAGAATTGTCTGTATTATCGTTGTCTGATCAACGTCGTCTAACTCAAGTGTACTTGTAATATGTTTGTATTGATATAAGAAATAGACTAAGCAAACTTTCTCAAGAGTATAATCTTGCTCAAAGAACAGAAATTTCTAATTTCCATATTAGTTTTGAAGCCAGCAAGTGGTCAAGATTGCGCGATAAATTAGAGAAAGAAAAACAGAGGTTTGGCAGGCAGCAGAACACGATTCTTCTACTTTATAGCAGTGGGCCTGGAGTAGCCAAACTACTACCCAGTTAGAGAGATCTAAAACTCAATGGGTCTACAACACTTTTAGCTTCACTAGGAAATGTTTCAGTCAGTTTAGCAATTAATAATGGGATTCAGGTATAAGTCTATTCTGATTTTCTTTTGTTCCTTTTTAGCAATTTTTAAAAAAAATCCTCTCTATGTAATGTGCAAGTGTTTAAGCATTTGCATAATTGCATTGTCTCCGAGATGAGTTTAAATAGAGAAACATGATCAATGAGGATTCATATAGTCGTCTCCAACTTGTTTGGTAGTTATTGTTGCTTTGTTACAATTGGATTATGGAGAACTCTGCAAGTTGATCAAACTTAATGGAACACAATTACACAAACATACTTTTTCTACCTGAAATTGGAAATACAAAAAGACTGCACTAATCCTTGCAGCATAAAGACTCAACTGCATATTAAGTAGCACTATAACAATTGTTTTGATTTCTAAAGCTTAATCAACACATGAAACTTCAAGAAGAGATGATTTTTCTTTTACTTTCTTAAATCTTAATAACCCTTAGCTTAAATGCACTGATTACATTAAAAAAAAAAAAAGCACCACTCAAGTTTAGTTAGCTTCTAATTCATAAAACACATAGAAATTAGTTGTAGAACGTAAATTAATGAATTCTTCTCACCTATGCCAAAGATGATTGCTATGAGAGAGAGACTAAAACCGGACTGGGATTTTTGCCAAAGATTATTGCTACGGGCGAGAGACTTATGTCCTGTTTAGTCAAACTTTTGAGTTTTGGGAGATTAAGACTGATTAGTTTTTCCAAAAAGTACTTCTATTTTATTTTTTAACAGAAAAGGTGTTTGGACAAACTTTTTGGAGGAAATAAGTGTTGTTATGGAGTAATAAAAGTTGTTTTATGTTTGCAACATTAAAAAATAAAATAAAATAAATATTGGACAAAATGACAGCTGTGGGATTTGAACCCACGCCCTTTCGGACCAGAGCCTAAATCTGGCGCCTTAGACCACTCGGCCAAACTGTCACATGTGTAAATTATAATAAACAATTAACAACACAGTATCAAAGATATTGGTGAAAAACAACATGACTCTTATTTGATGAGTAACTGCAAAGAACAGAATGATCTGAGTAACCAAATCAACACGTCCATATGAAAAATCAAGAATTGTTGTTGCTTCTTCTGTATTATTGATTATTACACAATACACACCTGGATAATCTATGTACCATATGAAAATTTAGACAAATACACAAGTAGACCTGAGAACACAAATTTATGTTTTAGGCTTTTATTTTCCATTCTGTTTTATTCAATTGTTAATAGTTTATGGCACCAAGTTTTGCTTTGATACCATCAATAACACTTGCATCAATTTTGAAGGCCTTAGTCAACACCTCATCAGGAATTGGTGGCTTTGAAGTAAATAGTGTAGTTGGTAGAACCACTGCTCCTGGCAAATGACTGTTAAAAGCTGTGATTGTCATTGCCTTCTC
>JAJOOH010006054.1:0-18449 GCA_029582605.1 Solanum gracilifrons
GCATAAATCACAAGAAAGCCCATCTCATGCTAGAAACAAATACTAATATACCATAAGTTGTAGCTACAACCCTAGAAAAAGGGACTTAGCTACTCATACAACAAATAATCATCAAGCAATATTTATGGATTATGAAAGAGTTTACCAAAATGGAAGAGTAGAAGAAAAGCCCTAGAAAGGGTTTTTTCAAGTCGCCCAAGTCGCTACTCTCTTGTCTAATTTCGAACTGAACTGCTATGAAATAATACACTTAAACTATTTATAGTCAAAATAAAACACGTGGCCGATTTCTGATGTCCAGGTCCGCGACGCGGACCTGTTCCCTTGCCTATAGTTGTACGCAGATAAACCAGGTCCGCGACGCGCCCCCATCGCGCACTCCTCTGTTAAGTGGAATTCCATCTCTGCCTACGCGTAGTGGCTCCGCGATGCGGATATTCTCTCGCGTGGTGTATCCTCCAGCTTCTATTTTCCGACCTCTGATCAGGTGCCCTATTTTGGCTCGTTCTTCTTTGTTTTTTCACCTTGAAACATCTAATCATATTGGTTAGACGAAGCTACATCAAAAGACCCTCAAAATATAATTCCGACTACTAAAATATCTCTCAACTTAGCTATATATATGGGATAAATTGGTCATTAGGCACATAAATACGCCCAAGATCAGCTTTCATCAAAATCTAACGCTTAAACTCATCAACATTTGAAACATATAACCGAACTTTGTAATGAATCACACCATCTCCATATTGGGAGAAAGCCTCAATGGATTTTTTGGAAACTAGCTTCTTCAACTCAACTATAATTAGATCAAAATCTATCTTAGTTTTCAGATCTGAAATAAGAGACGATTCTAAGCCATTTTGAATAATGATACCACCCTCATCAGAATAAACCAAGCGAACATCCAATCCATCTAGTCTATGAACATCATAAACTAACTCCTTTTTTCCATGCTCAATGTGAGCAACCCTACTCATTGACAACCATAAAAACCTTCTTGTAAAGTCAAATATGAGTTGGTTTTCTAGGAAGCTGAAATTGGGTAAATGGAATCACTAACAGGAGTAGATACTATAAAAAGGTTCTATAAAGATTTCAAGATCGACACCAACTTCATAACCCACATAGGGAGTCACAAAACAAACAATAAAGCACCTAGATTTACCAAGGCATATGCATCAAACCAAAAATACTCAAAACATACCAGGAATCTATTCGGGAGAACTCTCTTGAACATGACAAGTCTTAAGAACATAAGACTTGTCCTATAACTATCTGCCACCCACACTAGAAGAAGCACCCTACTGAGTCGGTTGACCTGAAGAAGGGTAAGGTTGAGCCCGCCGATCACTATCTCCATCATTCCTCGCAATTGAAAGGAAGTCCCTCTGTTGACACCCAATTTTGGCCCTCCACTATTTAGTTACTTTTCAAGCTTCTTTGATTTCAAACAATTTGAAATAAATTATTTATGAATCTTTCGAGACCATTTTTGAGGCAATTTGGTCATTTTCCTTAATTTTATATATATATATATATATATGTTCTTTTACTTATAATATATAGATTTATGTATTTATTACTTTGAATAAATATTTAGAAAAAAATTTGTTTACTAAAAATAGAGTTTTAACTAATTGTGCATTTATTTCCTCGAAAATCAATTAGAGTACATAATTACTCTTTTTAGTTCAAAATAGTTTTAATTGTTATGTTAAATGATCATTTTACATTTTAAATAAGTGTGCATTTTATTTCCTCGAAAATCAATTAGAGTACATGACTACTCTTTTTATTTATTAAAATAATTTTAATTGTGAGATTGAATGATCATTTTACATTGTTAAATTTAATAAGCTTAATAGTTAATTTAATACATAATTTATTTCGCATGCAATTTAATTGAAATACGGTGAAAGGGACAAGTCCTTCAATCATCCTTTAAAGACCCATGTGGACCAGGAGATCACAAATTTTTGGCCCACATTCTTTAACTTGGCCCACCAATTCTATTCCTAACCGACTCAAAAACAACCCCTACCCTCGTCTTATTCGCGCGAAATCTAGCAAACCCGAGCTCCAGCGAACCTGACCCAGACCTGTATCGTCCTCTCCTCTCACCCTTATCCTTTTCGTACACAAATCATACAAGAACATTCTTGAACGAGACAGTTGTTGCGATCTTGATACCTCCATCGTCCTTCTTAAGAATCAAGTGTTCCAAATCTCTTTTCTATTGTATTAGTACTGGAATCAAACACCTTCCAGCTGTGTAGCCTTACCCGCTCAAGGAATTTTCAAAATTTACCCATAGTCCCACATCAATTCTAGGCTGTGATTTTTAGATTTCTCAACCCCTATAAATAATCTCCTCCTTACTGTTCATTGGGTAGAGAAGTTTTTGGAGACAAAAGAGTGCCCTAAAAGTTTTTTTTGGGGAATTCTTGGTTCAATAGTTTAAAATTTTGTGACTTTTGTGGTTGTTCGAGTTGAAAGAGGTGGTGGAGTCGTCTTCTCAACTCGTCGTTTTAGTTTGCTGCTCAGCGAAAGGTAATTCTTTCTTCTTTTAAATATTTTTCTTATTTAATTGTGTGTTTAATGAATGGATTAGATTAGTTTATTTCTTGTATTTTGCTAGAAATTTGGTTTTGCTTTCCAGCGTCTTAGTATTATGAAAACAACTTTTTCTTTATTCGTTGTAGATAATGTTAGCTAAATCGTTTAAGTTCATATCGTTCTCTGTATTTCTCTTTTAAATATAAAATATATCCAGTTCTTTTTTTTATGATCTCTATTTGTTATTAAATTCATATTTGTTGAAAAGGGGATGATTCCTAGCATCCTATCTTCTTGTTTATGTGTAATAGCCCTTATGTGTAGATTCTCTTGCAAGTTAAATTGGTTGATTTGTTTTAGTGGATATTCATATGAGCAGTAGCTTAGAATTTCATTATGATAAATACTTTGAATTATATATGATTAGTATGCATCCTGTTTACACTTGATCTTAAGGATTCTTGTCTTCTGTTCTTTAGCCTTTTGGTAATCTTGTAGTTCTATGTTTAGCTTTTTTTATCACTCATGTGTCCTTCTATATCGAGAATTTTATCTAAAAATATTATGTTTAGTTACATCGATTTTAGAGTTTCTATCTCCTATGTTGCGATAATATGTCTGTGTTGCTGAAATGTCATCTCTGCTTGCCTATTTTGTGAAACTTGTTAATGTGATTGGCCAACCAACATACCCATTGGCTCTTAATGCTAATCGAGGGCCTGTTTGAGTGAGAAATAACTCACCTTTGGGGTTGCTCTTTAGCATTTCCCAAAGAATTAGGCTCGGATGAATAAAAGCTGTCAACTCTTATGCATCCTAAATTCTTTAACTCATTATCTTTAGACCCATGTTTGAATTGGTTGAGATAGGATTATTGTATTAACTTGTTGAATATGGTTGCCTGCTTTCTTAAACTGTGGTCTATGTTATTCATTTTTATTTCCATAATCTGATAAAATATTTTTCTATTTTAAAGTGAATCATATGGGCAGTCTCTTGCATTTTAGAGTTAAGTTGTGATCAGCAGGACAACAGCTTTATAGTTAATTGTCTTAAGCGTGATGTATGTTAAACCCATTCTTGCCTCATGTTTGAACTAGTTTAAGGTTAAGTTTGCATATTTGAACTCTATTGTGTAAGTTCTTCCTATTATAGTTATCAGTGATCTTTTGATGTGCCATGAAATATTGGCACATTTGATACTCAGAACTAAGAATTAGTACTAGAATCGAGTGTATTTTTGTAAGCTTTGATGTGTTTGTTGAATGTGTAGACAGATTCTCACCTGTGTGGAAAAATAGAAAAAAAGCATAAAATGAGTGTGACCAAGTGAAGACCACGAGCACCTAGACGTGCCGTGGTCCTTGTCACGAACCATGGTGTCAATGGTGATGCATTTCCAGTGCGAAGGATTGGAGGAGCTGAAATTGGATTGAACCAAGTAAAGACCATGGACAACCTCACGGGCCGTGGTCCTCACAATGGTCCGTGGTTATGATTGTGAATGTGATCCAGTGTTTGGGTCTTGGGAAGATAAAGTGCAAGGGTAACCAAGTAAAGACTACAGAAGGACTCACGGGTCGTGGTCCCCATAATCGCCTATGGTGGTGATCGTGAAGATGATCCAGTGAACAAATTCAAAAGCTGAAAATGGAATTGGCCAAGTGAAGACCACGGACACCTATACGGACCGTGGTAACTATCACGAGTCGTGGTGGGCTTCACGGACCGTGAAGCCCTTGACGAACCGTGGTGGAAGTCGTGAAGTTGCGCGACAAATTTGTCCTACTTCGAGTAGGACTCTTTTTGAATATTTTATTTGTATTAATTAGGTTAATTTTAGTTTTTATCTCATCATATCGGGAACGAGTGACTTAGTTTGAAATATTCTTAGCTTTGGTCTTTGACGATTAACATTGAATCAAGTTTGGAAGTTAGATTTTTGGTTTTGAACTATCATTTGTTCAGTGAATTCGCAGATTTTCGTAAGTACATTTTCTTAATGTTTTCATTACTAATCTCTGTATGTTTACGTGAAATCATGAGTGGCTAAAGACCACAACTGGTATTGTGGGATCTATGACGTAAATCTAAGTGTAATTTCGGAAGACGGGTAGAAGGCGATTTATATTTGCAATTCATAGTTCAGATTTCGTTATTCATGTACTCTAATGAGTGCACGTATTAGAATTAGCCTGTATCTGTCATTTGTTCGAGAGAAAAGTGATGGTTGGGAAAAATCTGAATTAACCTGATGAAATGGCGTCAAAGTTTGAGTTCGAGAGAAAATAACTTTAACACTATCGTAAGTGAGAGTAGAAATTGTTAACACTATAGGACCGAGAGGGCTTGAGTGAAAGTTATCTAATTAGACTTAGAAGTGTTAGATATATCTAACTCACCTGTATTTTGCAAAGATGAATTGCCTGAAACTCATTTATAGAAAAACACTAGATGCAGCGTTATGGGGAACACAATCCTAGTTTCATTTAAATATCAAAACAACTTTAAAATCCACATTATTTTAATTGTTAAACTAGCTCTTATTTAACAACCCTGGTTACTAGAACTTTACAGCTAAACCCATTTTTACATTTCGTAGTTGTTTTCTCTTTAGGAAATAATAACAACATTTGGGTGAAAGCGACAGTGAAACCATTTCTATAAAGAAATTCTTTGTGGGATCGACCTAAACTCACGTTGAGTTCTATAAATTGAATTCGACCAGTTATACCTCTTAATTGAGGTATAAGTTTGGACGTATTAAATTTTGGCGCCGCTGCCGAGAAATTTCAATTCAGAAGTGTTTTACTAGATTTTATTCAAAGCATAGTTATATTTCCTAATTTTATGGCTTGTTCTTTGTCTGTGTCTCTTACAGGTGAGTTCGACTATGTATGCCAATTACTAAAAGTAAGGGAGCTCCACTGATTCCATATGATCCAGAACTTCGGAAAACAATCCGCAAAATGGTGAATGCACAAAACCTTGAGGCTCAGAGGCAAAGATTGGGACTTGAGGCTGAGACCACTGCAAGAGGTGCTCATCAACATGCTTTGAACAACCAACCTAGAGTGGTGGAGCAAAATGTGAGAGTGGATGAGATAGTCCCTCCCCACCACTAACCACTAGCTCCAAGGGGAAGAGCACAACAGCCAACTCACATATTGTTCGAAGAGGATGACTTACACTTGGATGGAGCTGGAGCCACATAAGCGATAATGTTACCTGCACTACCTTCAGGTATGAAATTTACAATCACCAATACTATGATTCAATTGCTGAATTTGAAAGGTATGTTCAGGGGTGCGACTGGTGATGATGTGAATCAACATTTGATGAAATTTGTGGTGATATGAAAATCGCAAGAAATTTTTGGGGTTAGTCAGACAACGATGAGATTGAGGTTGTTCCCATTGTCTCTCACTGGGGAGGCAACCAATTGGCTAAATGAGATGCCAGATGATTCAATTAGGACCTGTACTGAATTGAAGGAGGCTTTCCTCGAATGATTCTATCCTGAATCAAAAGAGTTGTAGATGAAGGATGAGATAAGTGCTCACAAACAGTTACCAAGAGAAGCGATGCATGACACTTGGTAGAGATTCAACCAAAAGATGAAAAAGTTCCCGAACTATGGTATAACTGAGAGACATCTGAAACAGGCTTTCTATAGATTTTTAAATTATTTTACTAAACCTATTGTTGATGCAGTGTGTGGAGGATCATTCATGAGGAGGCCATTTGCAGAAAGAATGTAGCGGCTGGATGAAGTGTCTAAGAGCAACAAAGCATGGTACACCAGGGATGTTGATGTAGGAGAACTTGGGTTCACTTTCGAACTTTCAGCTGAACAAAAGAAAAGAGAAGAAGAAAGGGATCAGGACATGGCACACATGAGGACCCAGATAGATCTACTTACGAAGCATATTGTTGCAAATTCTAAAAAAGGTGAATGCTGTGGGACCCCAAATAGGTATGAAGATCAGGATATTGACTTGGATGAGGAGGCCAGATATTTGGGAAATCAAGGTGGTTTCCGAAATTATAACTCGGGAAACCAAGGATATAATTCTAGAAATATAGGTCGGAACTACTCCAAAGAAGAGCAGTATGAAAGGCCAACAAACAGAGATGAAGGAAACTGGTAGAACAGAAATGGTTACAGGAATGATCTCATTGGTGTTTATGTGCCTCCAGGCAATAGAGACCGTGCAAGTGGTAGTTCCAGTGGGTCAAAGCTGGAAGATATGTTGGATAAGGTACTCCAAAAGGTTGAGTCCATTGATGCAGGGGTGAATGAGATGAATGGCGATTTCTCTAGCATGACTCAACTGTTAGACTGTCACACCACCTCCAACAAACAAATAGAGCAACAATTAGAGTAAATATTCGCCCGCGAAAACTTTTTTTATTGCAAAATTTAGGACAATACAATAAAGGACAAAATAAGGATTTGGTTTAATAATACAATTTTTTTTATTTCTCTTTAGAATTGGGGCAACTTTCAGCATCATTGAACCAGAGGAAGAATGGGTCACTACCAAGTGATACTATTTAGAACCCCAAGAAGGACAGACATTGCATGGCTATCACCACCATAAGTGGTAAGATTCTTAATGAATTAATTTCTGCTGGTACTGAGCATGAACATGGCTTGGAGCGAATCGAAAGAGAAGAGGTCAAATCTGAAC
Source organism: Solanum gracilifrons (assembly GCA_029582605.1). Lineage (NCBI taxonomy): Eukaryota > Viridiplantae > Streptophyta > Magnoliopsida > Solanales > Solanaceae > Solanum > Solanum gracilifrons. The sequence goes on from JAJOOH010006054.1 coordinate 7,254, forward strand.
AGGTAGATGATATAGAAAATGCTCAACCAATAGAGAAACCAGCAGGAACAAAGGAAAATGGGGTTGAGGTATCTATGACCTTAAAACCAATACCAAGACCACCTCCTCCGTTCCCTTAAAGGCTTCAAACAAAAGCTGAAGATGGGAAATTTGCTAAGTTCATAACCATGCTGAAACAACTATCAGTGAACATCCCATTGGTGGAAGCCTTGGAGTAAATGTCAGGATATGCTAAGTTCATGAAGGACTTGGTCGCGAAGAAAAGAGCGGTAAGTTTTGATTTTACTGACAATGTTCATCACTGCAGTTCTATTGCTACCAGATCTCTAGTACAGAAGGAGGAGGATTCGGGTGCATTCACCATACCGTGCACCATCAGATCAATTGAGTTTGCAAAGGCCTTGTGTGACTTAGGGGCCAATATAAACTTGATGCCGTTGGCCATCTACAAGAAACTGGGACTAGGAATTCCAAAGCCCACAACAATGAGGTTGATGATGGCAGATAGATCGGTGAAGCGGCCTGTGGACATCTTATGTGATGTTCTTGTAAAGGTGGACACTTTAATATTTCCGGCAGACTTCATGATTTTGGATTGCGAAATGGATTTTGAGGTTCCCATAATTTTGGAAAGACCATTTCTAGCCACAGGTCGAGCATTGATTGATGTTGAGAGTGGAGAGCTGAAATTTAGGCTCAACAATGAAGAGGTAAAGTTTAAATTTTGCATGTCCATGAAGCAACCACAAGACATGAATATGGTGTCGGCAATAGAAATTTTTGATGAAGGGGAGCTTAGAGCGACTATTGAGGAGAGGCTAGATGTCAAAACATTAGCAGCCATGTTGATGAACTTTAAAGCTGATTTCTGGACTGACTATGTGGAGACCGTGAATGCTTTACAGGGCATGGTAGCACACTCTTATGCTCCAAAGAAGCTGGACCTGGATTTGAAAAACAGGCCAAGTCCTCTAGCAAAACTATCCATTGAGGAGCCGCCTGTGCTAGAACTGAAATAGTTACCTAGTCACCTGAGGTATGTATTTTTAGGTACTAACAACACTTTTCATGTGATCTTGGTTGCAGATTTGAATGATGAACAAGTACAAGCTATGATTAAAGTGCTGATAAGGTATAAAAGAGCAATTGTGTGGACCATTGCTGACATCATTGGGATACCTCCAGGTATATGCACTCATAAGATCCAACTTGAAGAGGGCTGCAACCCAAGCATTGAGCACTAGAGAAGGTTAAATAAACTAATGCAAGAGGTGGTAAAAAAGGGAGATCATCAAGTGGTTAGATGCTGGGGTTGTGTACCCCATTTCTGATAGTCATTGGGTCAGCCCAGTGCAATGTGTGCCTAAAAAGAGTGGTATGACAGTTGTCGCCAATGCAAAGATTGAGTTGATCCCGCAGAGACCAGTCACTGGATGGCGAGTATGCATGGACTACAGAAAGCTAAACAAGTGGACCTTGAAGGATCACTTCTTAGTGCCATTCATGTACTAGATGCTTGACAAGTTGGTTGGAAAAAGGGTGGTATTGTTTCTTAGATGGATACTCTAGGTACAAATAGATATCAATTGCTCTTGAAGATCAGGAAAAAACCAATTTTACATGTCCGTATGGCACTTTTGCCTTTAAACATATGCCATTTGGACTATGTAATGCACCAACAATTTTCCGGAGGTGTATGATGTCCATCTTCTCGGACATGGTAGAGGATACTCTGGAGGTATTCATGGATGACTTTTTAATAGTAGGTGATACTTTTGATTATTGTTTGTTAAATCTTAGTAGAGATTTACAAAGATGCGAGGAGGCCAATCTAGTGCTGAACTGGGAGAAGTGCCACTTCATGGTCATGAAAGGTATAGTCTTTGGTCACAAGGTGTCGCAAAAGGGGTTGGAGGTAAACAAAGCCAAAATTGAGGTGATTGAAAAGTTGCCTCCACCTATCTTTGTGAAGGGTATTCGAAGTTTTTTAGGACATTCTGGATTTTATAGGTGTTTCATAAAGGAATTTCCAAAAATTGCACATCCCTTGTGCAAGCTTTTGGAGAAAGGTGAAATTTTCTTTTGATGAAGCATGCCTAAAAGCCTTTGAATGCCTGAAGGAGAAGCTGATTTCTGCACCAGTGATTATTGGCCCAGATTGGGCTGAACCATTTGAGGTAATGTGCGATGCTAGTGGTACTGCATTAGGAGTTGTGTTGGGGCAAAAGCGCAACAAGATGTTCCATCCAATCTACTATGCTAGTAAGTCACTAAATGTAGCACAACAAAACTACACAGTTACTGAACAAGAACTACTGGCTGTGATATATGCCTTTGAGAAATTCAGAGCCTACTTGCTGGGTTCTAGAGTGATAGTCCACACGTATCATACAGATCTAAGATATCTCATGGCAAAGAAAGATGCCAAGCTAAGGTTGATCAGATGGGTGTTGCTGCTTCAATAGTTTGATTTTGAGGTTAAGGATATGAGAGGTTGTGAAAAGCAGGTGGCTGATCACCTGTCTAGATTGTATGCTGAAAAGAAAGAGGAACTTCAGCTAGAAAGCAATGATTCGTTCCCGGATAAGCAAGTATTAGCTGCAACTCTTGATCTTATTCCTTGGTTTCTGATTTTGCTAACTTTCTTGTTAGTGACTTGATGATTGAGGGGCTGACATTTCAACAAAGAAAGAGGTTCCTGCAAGATGTGGGAAAGCATTTTTGGGATGAGCCCTATTTGTACAGGGTGTGTGCTGATAATATCATCAGGCGATGCATCCCTGAAGCTGAGATGTTGCATATTCTAGAGGCTTGTCACTCCTCTCCAGTGGGTGGCCTTCATGGAAGCGCTCGGACAGCCCACAAGGTACTTTAGAATGGGTACTACTGGCCTACAATTAATCATGATGCAATAGATATAGTAAAGAGCTATGATGTGAGCCAGTGGAAAAGAGCCATCTCTCAGCGCCACGAGCTACCCATGACACCTATTCTGGAGGTGGAGCTATTTGATGTGTGGGGAGTTGATTTCATGGGACCATTTGTGAGCTCCTATGTGCAGAAGTATATATTGGTGGCACTGGACTATGTCTCCAAATGGGTTGAGGCAGTTGCTTTGCCTGAGAATGATGGAAAAAGTGTTGCTGGCTTTTTGAAGAAGAATATCTTCTCAAGGTTTGGCAGACCCAAAGCTATTATCAGTGATGACGGTTCCCATTTCTGCAACAAGGTTTTCAGTGCTCTTCTGGCCAAATATGGGGTTAAACAACACAAGGTGGAAACACCTTATCACCCATAGACTAGTGACCAAGTGGAGGTATCCAATAGGGAAATAAAGGTGATTTTGGAAAAAATAGTGAATGCCAACTGGATAGATTGGGCATGAAAGTTAGATGATGCTCTATGGGCATATCAGACAGTTTTCAAGACGCCTATTGGTATGTCTCCATATCAATTGGTGTTTGGAAAGGTGAAGAGTCCACAAATTGGACTCATTTAGGGCTATAATTTAATAGAAATTGTGTCCTCAAATGCTTATTTTATCTCAATATCTGATGAAAACCTTTAGTTTCAGGTATTTGAAGTTTGAAGGAAAGCATGGACACTACGTCACAAAAAGGAACAAAAAGGCTGAAAAGAACGAAGAAATGAAGGCCTGAGGATCGCCGAGTCCACTTGGCGAATCGCCTAAGAGTCTTACTTCGCCTTTTGTTCCAGTGTGCTGAGCCCTGATGGAAAGGATCAAGTTGGTGGAAAAAGGGAGCAGTCGGTGAATCGCCGAGCAGTTCCGTGAAGCAGTACCATGTCGCCTAATGACCTAGAGCATGTCTATGTTGAAGACTGGTGCAAGACGACGATGAACTACACCAAAGGGCGAATCGCCGAGTTGATCGGCGATTCCAACTAACGACGCCTAATGATCCGCTGCAACACAAATCTGTGAAAGCTATAATTACTAGTTAGAGTTGTAGTTTTAAGAGTCGAACAAGTATTATAATTTTCATATAGAATAGTACTTTTTGATATTTTTGCTCTAAGTTTGAGAGGGTTTTGAAAACTTAAAGTTCCAAAGGGTTTCATCTTCCATATTTGGTTTGGATCTCTTGGATTCTTCAATTTTGGCCTGTATCAAGACTTAAATATTCATACCCATTTGAATGAAAGCTCAATTTGGTATAAATTTCTATCTCTTAAACATGTGTGGGTAAAAACCCCAATTCTTGGTTGTGATTTAGCGAATGGGTTAAGATAATTGTTGGGTCTTGCTTGCTGATAGTCTATTCGTAGTTTAAATGTGATTTCGTTTAGAGGTTGTGGATGAATTTAACGAATTTGTAGTTGCAAATACAAGTTTATTTATGTGTTGTTGGCTTGTTCGAGAGAGAGGTCGTAAAACTACGACCACTAGACTGATGGGTAGTGTGAGTGGATCGACATGAGGTATAACTCGAAAGAGTGAACCCTAGTCCCATGTAAACACACTCAGCTCGAGAGAGTGAGTGGGTTAAGGTGTTGGATGATCTTCATGCGACAAGTGGGTGTCCGAGAGGAATGCATTAGAAACGGGGTAAGTTGCTCGAGAGAGAGCTTATCCCCCTTAAAGTCTAGCCTAGTCACAATTATTCTATGAATCTTCTATCGAAAGCATGTACCCAATAATCTAGATTAACCCGTATTCCCGTCACATCCCAAGGATCCCCTCTCATTACTTAGAAACCCTTGTTTATTTTGTTGTTTTTACTTACTTGTGACAAAACCCCCATTAGATACTTGATGCTTGCGTTACCCTTTAATTTACAATTTTTTTAATCGTTAATGTCTTTAGCTACGACTAGTTAGAATAAAAAAAATTCTATCAATTCTCAAAACCACTCTCTTGGGGACAATCCCAACCCTTTGTTAGGTTACTATACTATTGTACGATCGTAGACACTTGCATCGGAAGTTGTGTCTTGATTACGCAAACATCATAATGGCGCCGTTTCCAGGGAGTTGGATTATTTGAGAATTTTTAGATTAGGAGAATTTTTGTTCTTCTTAGCTGTTGTTTACTCACCTAATTTTTGGTTTCGTTTTATTTGCTTGTGTGAATATTTCAGAAAGCATGAGTGTTAACGGTAGCAATGGCAGCCAGGTGGGCCACCAAGATGACATCGGTAATCTCAACGATGTCTAAGATCCCAATATTAATGACCCCCATCTCATGGGAGGTTTTGGAGCCATCCGTTTACCCCGGCCGAGGGAAATGCAGTGTTCCACATAACAAACACCATGTTGCAACTCTTGCAACTAAAGAAACTTTTCAGATTAGCTCATGAGGATCCTCACGAGCATCTTCGAAACTTCGTAGATGTATGCGGACCATTCTTATTCAAAAACATCTCTCAGGAGTCAGTTTGATTAAGGTTATTCCCTTTCTCATTGATGGGAGAGGCGTGCAAATGGCTAGCCGAGTTGTCGCGAGAATCCATCACTTCTTGGGAGGAATTGGTAACCGCATTTCAAGTGCGATTTTTCCCTCCCTCAAAGATGATGTCACTTAGGGATAGCATCCAGAGCTTTAAGTATCTGGAAGGAGAACCTCTGCACAAGACCTGACTACGGTTCAAAAAGTTGGTGCTGCAATTCCCAACCCACGGTTTGCCGAACAACGTGCTACTTCAATACTTTTATCGGAGTTTGGATTTGGTAAACAAAGGTGTCGATGACCAACTCTCGCCTGGAGGCTTAATGCAGCAACCATATGCAGTAGCAGCCCAACTTTTAGATGGCATGACAACCATTAATAGAGCATGGTACACTCGCAAGGACCAAGTCTCCCATCTCACCTTCAAGCTATCCAAGGAGCAGATTGAAAAAGACAATGAGAGAGACCTGAACATGGCCAAATCATGACGCAGTTTGATATTTTATCCAAATATGTCATGGGGGGTGGTGCCTGTGGTGTCAACGTTGTGGAGGTCGGGTGTGCTAATTCTGAAGAGATGACGTTTGAAGCCTTATATAATGAAGAGGTAAATTTTCTAGCCAACCAACGCGGTGGCTACCACTCAAATTACCCAAGGCAGGGTAGTAACCAAGGTTGGGCTAGAGATGAAGGCTGGAAGGACCGAGATCTGGAAAGGAGGGACCGTAATCTGAATTGGAAGGATGGGGAGAAGGATATGTATGTGCCTCCTCATGAGCGCCAGAAACCCAAGGATTCAGAAGGTGGTAGGTCCAAGGATATTCTCTCACGTATCCTCAACAAAGTTGAAGGGTTAGTCAAAATGCTAAAAGGCATGAAAGAAGATGTATCTAACCTTAGACAGACTGTCACCTCCCATTCAGTTTCAATCAAGCAGTTAGAAACCCAGATGGGTCATATTTCATCTCACCTAAATCCAAAATAGCAAGGGGTTTGCCGAGTGATACTATGGCTAACCCCAAGAATGAGGTTTGAAGGTAGACTTGCATCGTACCACGATGTTAACTAAGACGGTGTTTGGCAGGCAACCCAAAACCATTTATTGCTTTCTTATGCTGTGATAAAATAATGGTGTATTGATTGTGCAGATGGAAGAGTGGAGAGTGAACGCAAAGTGCAAATAGGCGAGCGATAGATCCAGTTGGCAAGTCACCGAACGGGTCGGCAAATCCGATCTTATCTGCCGTTTGACTCAAGGCATTGTCAACATCGGAGTTTGTAAAAATCGGCGAGCTTTGGGAATTATTGGTGATCACGATGGAAACCGCTGTTTGGAACCCTGTAAACCAGATGTTCTGTAAATTATGGCGGAGAAACCAAACAGTCGGTGTTTCGCCGAGTGAGTAGGCGAGCTTGACTAATGTCACCGAGTGGGCTAAAACTGTACAGTTTTTGCAAGACAAAGGTTTAAAAGTTTCAACTTCATTCACTTTCACTCACCTTTTACCTGTCCAAACTCACACCTACAGTCTAGTTTCTATATTTTTGCATTTCTAGAGTATTTTTAGTGTCGAATTTTGCTACAAGTCGAATTATAGTGCTTCCTCGAATCTCAATATCCATTTGATCAGCACAAAAGGTTAGTGTCCCGAACCCTATAATTATCTTGTCAAAATTGTACTCATTTACAAATATTGTAATCTTGTCGAAATCTGCTGAACCTCCCTGATTGGGCTTCATTTTTTATGTGTCAATTTTTCTTCGACCACCTTTATTGCCTAAACTGTGAAATGCATCGAGTGGAGGTTAATGTGTGATGAGTGTTATTCGTATGTTATGGATCCTGGTCGAATTTGTGCTTAAATTGCTTTTTCGGGGGTTGCGGGGTTGATTTTGAGAAGTTGGGTCAAAAGTAGGCACGTTGGGTCATTCGACGAGCTGTGACGAGATCGCCGAACTATTCTGTGGTTCGCCTAATTACCTTATCTCGCCCTTATTATCATGTTTTATTTGTTGTGGCATGTGTAACTTTCGGTGAGAAATATGAGGATGCCAAGAGCACTCGGCGACTCGCCAAAAGTCTTCTTATTCGTCCTTTGTCTACACCCCTAACTCATTCTGCACTGTGACTTAGGCAGATTGTCTTTGGCTCCTCGAATGGACTCTCTAGTCTTTCTGGAGCTGAATGTCTTTGTTTTGGTTGTCAAATATGTTCTAACATTATCTCAAGACTTTTCAGACATGGCCAGACCAAAAGTTGCAGGAAGAAACATTTCACCCAGACACATAAGAGCACAAAAGTTCAGAAGAACAGCAAGGAGCGAAAACAAGACAGCCAGTTTGAGAATGAGGATGCCCATCGACCCTAATGTCCCTTCGTGGGCTCGAGGGTTCAGCATTGCGATACACGCCTTTGTGGCAGGTCAGGAGTTGGACAATATGATTGAGGCTAATATCGCTGCAGATGCTGAAGCAGAGTGAAAAGAAAAGGAGAACCAGAAGCAGAATGACAACACTCCGGGCACTGATGCCCAGACTGATGGAGCGACTGCTTAGCCATGATCCCTTCTTTACCTCCCTCTCTGTTTTTCTTTAATTGTCATCTTGGATATTTTGCCAGGTGCATCTGAGGACAAATGCTTTTTAATTGTGGTAGGGTGAGGCCCACACCTTTTGTGTGCTACTTGTGTTTTATGTTTATATGTGGGTTGTTCTGTTTAACTGATGTTAAATACTGCTTTTCTGTGGATGTTTGAGCTTATGACTCATTTTATTTTAAATTGCAAAATGATTTTGACCTTTTGACCCGTCCGAAATTTTTTTGCCACCTCTCATGTGTTGAATGTGGCCGTTCTTTTGCAAAATTTAAGTCTCAATTTCGATCAATACCGATGACTTGAATAGTGATCTCAATCAAATGAACATAAATGTATGGCTACGATGAGGCCAAATGAAGTTGAATAGATAATATGTGAACTCTTTGCATCTAGTTGTGATTAGCCATTTATCAAATCGATTCTCTTGTGATGACCATTGCACACTAGCAAAAGTGTGGAGTCTTGTTAGACTTAAGTGTCGATGCCTTGTGTGATAAGCTTATCTAGAACCATGCATGACAACACCTAGAATTTGCCCTATTGGTCCGGTTGACTAAGTAAGATTTTCTCTTGATATGATCTCAGGCAACTTCGAAGTGTGTGAACCAATTTGACATATACCTCTTTTGTGACCTACCTTGCGAGTGAGTGATTCTCTCTTGAACACCCTCTGAGCCTTACCCTTCTTTGGAAGAAACTTGATGAAAACTAGACCTTTCTTAATCCATTACCTATAATCCTCTTGAATTGTGGTTAATTGAATTGCCAACTTAGGCCAAAAGCCTAAGTTGGAGGTGTGGTGAAAAAGAAGAGGTAAAGTCAAGAAGTGCAAGGAAAGTCTCCTTTAACCCATGATATTGAGAAAAATGGAACCCCTCCATATAAAAAAAAGAGATAAGAGAAAGAAAAGAAAAAGAATGAAAAAGAAAGTTGTGGAATAAAGTACAAAAGAAATAGGGTTCCGAACAATCCATGGGAAGTGAATAATAGGATGAACTATGATGCACTAATGAAAATGATGAAGGAAAAAGAAAGGAAGTGTTGAGAGCACCACATTTCATGAGGATAAAAGTCATTGAGCCTAAATAACCATACCTTTACACTCAACCCCGTTACAAGACTTGTTAAGACCTTTGTGATCTTGACAAAGTCGAAACAAATGTTGATTGGAAAATACAGGCAAACCTATGAGTGAAATCATACATTGTGTTCATCTTTGTGAGTGTGAGCATTGTATCTGATTCCTGAATTTTAAATTGATTTTTCCTTTGCGTATGAAAATGGAATCATCATTTGTGTGAGGGCATTTGAACACTTTGGTTGAGCTTGAACTTGCATTTGAAGCAAGTATTGTGAGCATGAGGTTCATTGATATTGGTGAGTCACAACTTGAATATTTGAGTGCACATTTGATCTTTGCATAAGAAAATTGAGTCTTGTTGTGTGCATTCTTGATTGAGTCTTGTGTAGCACTATTCGAGACACCCTTTTTGAACTGTTGAACTTGAGTTTTCTTGAGGACAAGCGAAAGTTTAAGTTGGGGGTGTTGAAGAGTCCACAAATTGGACTCATTTATGGCAATATTTTAATAGAAATTGTGTCCTCAAATGCTTATTTTATCTCAATATCTGATGAAAATCCTTAACTTTCAGGTATTTGAAGTTTGAAGGAAAGCATGGACACTACGTCGCAAAAAGGAACGAAAAGACTGAAAAGAACGAAGAAATGAAGGCCTGAGGATCGCCGAGTCCACTTGGCGAATCGCCGAAGGGTCTTACATCGCCTTTTGTTCTAGTGTGCTGAGCCCTGAAAGAAAGGATCAAGTCAGCGGAAAAAGGGAGCAGTCGGCGCATCGCCGACCAGTTCCGCGAAGCAGTACCATGTTCCCTAATGACCCAGAGCACGATAAGGATCCCCTCTCATTACTTAGAAACCCTTGTTTATTTTGTTGTTTTTCCTTACTTGTAACAAAACCCCCCATTAGATACTTGATGCTTGCGTCACCCTTTAATTTACAATTTTTTTAATCCTTAATGTCTTTAGCTACGACTAGTTAGAATAAAAAAAAATTCTATTAATTCTCAAAACCACTCTCTTGGGAACAATCCCAACCCTTTGTTAGGTTACTATACTATTGTACGATCGTAGACACTTGCATCGGAAGTTGTGTCTTGATTACGCAAACATCATAATGGCGCCGTTGCCAGGGAGTTGGATTATTTGAGAATTTTTAGATTAGGAGAATTTTTGTTCTTCTTAGTTGTAGTTTACTCACCTAATTTTTGGTTTCGTTTTATTTGCCTGTGTGAATATTTCAGAAAGCATGAGTGTTAACGGTAGCAATGGCAACCAGGTGGGCCACCAAGATGACATTGGTAATCTCAACGATGTGTAAGATCCCAATATTAATGACCCCCATCTCATGGGAGGTTTTGGAGCCATCCGTTTTGAAATGACCCAAAAAGTTCTTAAAAATGTGCTTCATAAGTTACCGGAAACTTGTTTACCTATAAAAAAAATCCGTTTCGTTTTTCGAAAATCCGACTTCATATTCTTCTTTAGGGGGTCAAATTGAGTGGGAAATGGGTCTAACCCAAATTTTAGAGCAACCGTATCAAAATCCAAAATTTCCAAGTGAAGCCTTTTTCGAGGGTCTACTTTGGAGTGTCATATCTCCTATCACACAAATTATTGGGTGGCAAATAACATATCCATGGAAAGCCCTTTGAGTTAGCTACCTAACGCACTTCGTTTCACCTCATTCGATGTTCGGACGAAGAAGTTATGCCCATTTTCGTAAAATCTGTCCAGCAGGAAAGGCAATTTCCAGTGAGCGTTTTTACTGTTCACCCGCCTCATTTTTTTTCTAAGTGTTGGACCATTTTTCCAAAGGGCATATGTTATTTCCTATATATCATTAGTTCAATTCCCATCTCTAAAACATTTCCCAAAACACCTCTCCCATACTTAGACACATTTTCTCTCAAGTTCTCTCAAGAACCCTAATCCAAAACCTTCCTCAAGATTGAAGAGACTCTTGCTCTAAGTTCCAAGCTTCCATTGAAGACACTCTCAAGACCTTCATAAAAACTCAAGGTATGTGGTGTTGAACTCATGGGTCCTTCCACCCATAGTGCCTAGACTCTATTCTACTCACTAATTCATGGTTTAAGTTAAGATTCATAAATTAGT
>JAJOOH010006055.1:0-15720 GCA_029582605.1 Solanum gracilifrons
CCCCCCCCCCCCCCCCCCCCCCCCCCCCCCCCCAGGATGATGAAAGATGAAGTGAAATTTAAGATGAAATCAAAATTAAAATAAGTCAAAAATTAAGAGAGAAAACTTAAAATGAATTTTTTTTTATATTTTTAATGAAATTAACATGTGTCATGTAGTGATGAGTGTGTGAACACACTTGCTTCTTAAAATGTGGGGCTGATCGAAAAATGATATAATAATATTAGTTCATAATTATTTAGTGGAGTAATAAGACGATTACAAAGTTAAGGTATCTTTTTTGAAAATTCAAGATAATTTCAATGGTGACTTTATGTCTTTTCTCTATATTTATTATATAAACATAAATGACTTTCCTATTTAGTACAAAGCTATCTTCTTGGTTGCCGACAATTATACAACATTGAGGACTTTCCCATTTGGTATTAAGTTATCTTCTTGTTTCTTTTTAGTATTTTTTAAATTCTCTTTTATTTGTCAAAGATTAAAATAAAATATAAAAAAATATTAGCTAATTATTTTAAACTAATCTATATATATACAAAAAAAACTAAATAATTTGGCTATAGCAAAAAAATAATTAAGAAAAATACTAACGTCTCTAGCTTATTTGTCAAAATTTAAATTAATAGAAAGATATATTTTATTTTTAAAAAACAACTACAAATGAAAATTAATTTTTTATCTAAAATGTGACTATATCTTTTTTTATTTTTTTCACAAGAATTTTTTAATAATAATAAAAATTAAGTTTAAACTTGATTTTATTTGTAGCTTTTTTCTTTTGAAAGAATGAACAAGTCCTTTATTATATCTTGTTAGTATATGATATATACTGTGGATAGCATAAATAATTAAGGAGTGTGCTAGTTTCAAGAACTCTCATTTGAGGCATCTTTTCTTTGTTTTATGTGCATCTTTTTTTTTAAGATTGAATTTGTCCTCTATAATACACTGTAAATATGTGATATATATAGTGTTGATATGACTGGAAAATATTTTATTAGAGGAATTGATCAATCCTTTATGATATTTTTTTTAATATATGATATATAACATGTGAATTTATAGATGACTGAACAACATTTTTTTCGAAGGAATAAAGTAGTTTTTTTATGATACTCTTTCAGTAAATGATATATACCATATATGTATCATAAATGATTGAGTTATTTTTTCCTCTATGATATATCATATGATCAGTCACTAGTAATATCTTTTCAGTATATGATATATACCTTGTGGTATTATAGAGGATTGAGCTGTCATATTTTTAAAAGGAATGAGTCAATCATTTATGTTACTCTGTCAGTATATGACATATATTATGTGGGTATCATAGAAGACTTAGGAGTATTTATCTTTAAGAAATGAATTTGTCCTCAATGATATTATGCCGATGTGTAATATATATCATGTGAGTATTACAAAAGGCTAAGTAGTGTTCGAATGAATCTATCAATAGTACCCTGTCAATATATGATATATACTACATTGGTATCATAGAGGATTGCATGTTTTTCTTGAAGGAATGAACTGTCAATCATCTATGCTATCCTTTTAATAAATGGTATTTATCATATGAGTAACATCAAGAAATAATGAGAGTTCTTTTAAGGAATTAACTGATATTTTATGATACCATGCAATATATGATATATACCATATATAAAAATCATATGTTACAACAGTACACAACAACTGCTAGTAATTTAGTATACTATATTGACAATCATAATTCTTTACCGCGAATAATTTTAGATAATAAACACCTCAAAGTAAAATAAAATAAAATAAAAAAAGTTAGTAGAGCTAAAGCAAATAATGATCAATTATTGTATATAACAAAAATGTTGACCTTATTTTAGCTCCTCTAAACAAATCGATCCCTTTCCTAATATAAAGAAATAAGTAATTTATTACGTCGACCTACAAATTCACAAAAAAAAAAAGATCAACTTGAGAAGCTCATCGTCGAGATAAGTTTGTCAAATGGAACACTTTTTTTTTTTTTTTTTTTTTCCACTCCGTGTCCGGAGGCCAGATTAGAACTTTGATTAAATTCGAATTGCGCACTGCAAGATTTATTCGGGGATGATGCTCCAAACAAATTTTGCTCCATATTCAGGGTTTGAACTCGAAATCTCTGTTTAGGGGGGAAATAGTCTCACCACAACACTACAATCCATGTTGGTGAGAAGCTTTTTCTTCATTGTGTGAACATGGAGTAATCCATACTATTATTATATTAGTATATCAATTTAATAAATTATTATTTTTTATTAAAAAATTAAATAGTTGTATGACATATTAGCAGTAGTTTTTTTTATTATAAATATATGCATAAATTGTTGAAACTCTCTGCTTGATTTCTTTTCTGATCACCTCACCTCACCTCACCTCGCACCGTTTCCCCTCTTTACCATATCGGCAAAACCCTAATCCTCCATCTTCGTAAACCTCTTCTTCTCCATTTTTTCTCCAATTCCACCCATTTTTACCGACCCATTAAGCCAAGGGGTCGATCCGTTTCTTCAATTCCATCTATTTTCACCGATTAGATTTAATCTTTTTCCTCAATTCCCACTCATTTTTTTTGCCGACCTATTAGCTTAAAAGGTCTTCTTTTCTTTCAATTCTACAAAATAAATCCAATCTTTCACCATATGGGTACCTTCAGGGTTCCATCGGAACCTTCAAAACCCCAAAATTCATCATCTTCTCAACCCACAACAACCACATCGACCTCTCGGATCGATACGATTAATGGGTCCCATGAATTTAAGGTTGATGGTTACGCCTTATCTAAAGGTATGGGAATTGGGAAATATGTAACTTCCGAGATTTTTACGGTGGGTGGTCATTCTTGGGCTGTTTACTTTTATCCCGATGGAAAAAGCTCGGAGGATAATGGTACCTATGTTTCTCTTTTCATAGCCCTTGCTAGTGATGCTACCGATGTTAGAGCTTTGTTTGAGCTGTCTCTTATGGATCAGAGCGGTAATGAGAGGCATAAGGTTCATACCCACTTTGGTAGGGTGCTGGAGACGGGTCCCTACACACTCAAATACCGGGGTAGCATGTGGTAATGTTTTTGCACATTTGTATCTCTTATTAATCATGTAGTTAAGTTGTTTTTTGTTTTTGTTGATATTGCTTTGGTATATAGTTACATTAGATTCATGTTTCGGGAAGTAAGTTGAATGTTAAATGATGATTCGTTAGTGCCAGAACAAAGTGGGTCCATGAAAATAGAATGGATATAGAGGATGCTGAAGCTCTAAGTACTTGAGATTTTGAGGCATATTTGAGTTATTCATTAATATGGATTATGTCTAGTCCTCAAGTTGTTTGATCTGGATCATATTTTTGTATTCTAATGGATTACATCATGAGCTGTGTTGGTATGTTTACATTTTTGAATTATGTGAATTGAGTGCGAAGGTGCATAAGTTGAAGTTGAATGTTGAGGATAAGTTGTTTGTAAAATATGGAAGGTTCGAATTTTATAACACTGTGGAGAATCGTAAGCTTCCTTTTGTTTTACATAGATTTTTGGTGCAAAGGGGATCTTCTATTTTGTTTTTGTAGTTGGATGAATCTTTTGGAGTTAAGAGGTAAACCTTACTCTGGCACACAAATATGAACTTGGTGCAATGTCGTTTTGGGTTTCCCACCTGATTTCTGGTGCCCACTTTATGGCCGTCTAATCTGGAGTCGCGTGATGAAGTCATATTTAGTGCGATATTTATGAAATTTCTTCGATTATCATTAAGTTAGTCTACTTCTTGCTTTAACATGCAATGACTTTAGTTCTTTATAGTTTCAAGCTATCCTTTTTATTTTGTTGAGATTTTACCTCACTCTGCCCAAGCTTCCTATAACCAAATGAGCCCATGTTTTAAGATCTTACCCTATTTAGCCCCATCATATCATATATCATATATATATATATATATAAAAGAGAACCCTAGGCCCGCCTACATGGCGCCACCACAAGCCAAGATTCCCTTTTAATTTATTTATTTCGAAAACTAGCCTTCCCCTTTAATGAAAAGTTGTGACATTTCCAGAAAGGTTGTGACATTTCTGAAGGGTTGCAACTTTTCCAAATAGTTGTGACCTTTCCAACAAGGCACAATAAACATTTGTTCACACTACCCTTTGTTGTCTATAAATAGAGGGATTTCCTCTCATTTTAAAACAACGAAAATTTTGAACAACTTCTTCTTCTTCTGCGCAATTAAATATTTGTGTACTTTGCTCCTATTGAGTGGTTGACTGACACTATTGTTTTTGTATCAATACACTGGTGAATAGATCGTTTTATCCTCAGAGGATCTATTCCTTTAAACATCGGGTATTAGGGAGGAATAATTTCCTGAAGGGCATTCAGTGGGTTCAATTTTTTCCTTTCTATTTCATTCTATTGTTACAGATCCTGGTATGTATTTTTACAGTCATTAATTTATGCTTATGTTATTAAGGATAAATGCTAAGTTATAATTTTAATTTTCCTTTACAATATTAATGTTCATTACTACGTTGTCTTGTACGTAAGATAATATAGTGTTTTAGTTTTAATGATGGATAGGTTTTAAGTATTATTTTATAAATTCCATGATATTAAGTTCCCGCGCGAGGTGCAGGTAATTTTACTACTTTTGTATATAATTTGAAATATTTAGAGGAAAAACAATAACTCCTTAATTTGTATAATGGTTTCCATTTTTTGGTGCTTAGAAACTGATTGAGAGTGATATTCATGGTTATCATTACAAATTCGAACATTGTTGGGTGCATTAAGTGAAAAATAAGCAACTCAATTTTTGGGGTTTTTGATAGTCAATTAAAGTGAAAAATAAGCAATGCAATTCCAACATCTATGCAGTATAAATTTTTGCTCCTTCTCTTCCTTCCAAAGATACTCACCTTTTCCAGTGAAACATGCTGCCTCGGGTATATCCATAATTAAGGCCACCTTCTCATATGGCTTCCTAAACTGGACCTCCTAGCTTCTGTGGCTGCAATATTAGGACCAGCCTCAAAATCATATTGTCCTCTAGTCACCCTTAATGTGTTTTTGGCCTCTTATGAAAAAAGTAAAATGCGTGTCACTCATAGGATTATGCATTCTGTTTGGATTACTATTCATTGAAAGTGGTCCTTACTGCATGCGCCTGTATATAGCTTATTGCAACATGGATATTTCATCTGATAGAAGAAAAATGGATCAACTACATCTTAGCTTTTATTTCAAAGGTTTTCCTTGGTTGAGGGATGCCCATCCACATGAATTCATTGAGATCTTAAGACATGTTTGAGGGATAGTGCTCAGCATTTGCTTCATTGTGACGAGTGATTGGGTGGTGGTGGAAAAGATCCTACACTTCGACCATGGTTGGGATCGAGTTACCAAGAGGGGAAGTGAGAAAACCAACTATTGGTTTCTGGGGCGGAGTTTTTTTTGGGTGGTGATGGTTGTGATATAAAATAACACATTTGCTACACAATACTGAAAGTAATGTGTGAAAGAAGTATTTAGGGAACTTCTTTTATTAGCTTACTGTCATTTTAGGTAATCTTTTTGGGGGGATTTTAGATCTTATAGTACATGTACTCTTGTATTTCTTTTTCCATCAGTGTATGTGTTAACCTTTTCCAGTTTCATGGTTGCCTTTGCAGGGGCTATAAACGCTTTTTCAGGAGAACATTACTAGAAACATCAGACTATCTTAAAGATGATTGTCTCTTGATCCAATGTACTGTTGGTGTTGTCAGATCATACAATGAAACACCGAAGACTTTCTCCCTGCCTGTGCCACCATCAGACATTGGGCTTCATTTTGGGATGCTCCTAGAGAGTGGAGAGGGAGCTGATATAAAGTTTGAAGTTGAAGGTGAAGTCTTTGCTGCACACAAGTTGGTTCTTGCTGCCCGCTCCCCTGTGCTTCGGGCACAACTCTTTGGCCCATTGAAGGAAGAGAACGTACAAAGTATTAGAGTCGAAGAAATACAGGCTCCAGTATTCAAGGTTTGAGATCTTCTCTTTCTTTCGCTTGTCTGTTGACCCTTCTGTTGTATTATTCTTTATGAAGGGAGTATTATGCCCATTATTGCTCTATGTTATTCCAAGTGTTGTGTGTTCAAATCTAAAAACTAGAAAATGCTGGTAAATACACATGACATGGCCGTACAACTAATAGCTATTATGGTCTTCTTTTTCCTTTTTTTTTTTGGTTTACGATTGTCTTTTGTGCTGATAGATTCACATGTACTTAATTGTTTTCCCTTCCATTCCTGAGTGATATTTGTTGCTATCTACAACATGTAGGGTTATATTTTTTATCAGCAGAATTTTTGGAGATTGCATTTTCACAACCTTTTAATCTCCTACCTCAGTGAAACTATGTATTAGCATTTGATTTGTGTTGTATGTTACTCCTTCTATCTCATTTTGTGTGACACTTCCATTTTTAGTCTGCCTGAAATAAAAGACACTTTTCTATATTAGAAACTTTTAATTTTTATCTTTACATTTTACCCTTTGTCCATGAAACGTTTCCAGTTATGATTTAGACCTCAAGTTTCGGATGTCTTTTTCCTGTCTTGAACTCTTTGTTACTGTTTAAGTGACATTATTCTTTCTATTCCGTTCTAAAATCAACTTCTGAACGTGAAAACAATTAACTTGACACTTCCCATTTTGCACTTGATGAGAAACTTCTAGTACCACACAAATGCTCATGTCTAAGACCACAAGTTTCAAAAGTCTTCATTTCTTTCATTTCCTTCATCAACTTTGTACTGATTTAAACTGTCACATAAATTGGAACTGAGGGAGTACCTTCACATTAAATGGGATGGAGGGAATAATATTGGTGCTGAAACTTGGATTTTGTCTTAACAATAGTTAGGCATCAGAAAAATATATCTACAAGGCATTAAAGTCGTTTGTATACTGCTATTCCCAATGGAAAAAGCTATCAACAGTGGGTATATGGTCTTTGCCATGCATTATTCTGAGGCCATAATAGTTTTTTTTAAGGTTGAATTCTTCAGCATAATGCTGGCTACCTCCAAAAAGGGATAATTGCAGATTTCCTATCAAATCTATAATCTGATCTATATCATCTATACAAAGCTGTTTACACCAAAAAAGTAGAGATACTATACAATTCCATTTAACTTTGTAGATGGAACTGGATCTATCTTCAAAACATCTTCCAGACTGACCACCATACACATGATGTTATTAGCTTCCACCATTCTGAGGTTATAATTGTTATTGGATGTTAGATCTGAGCCAGTCTACTACTCCTTAAGAAGTACTGGTGAAGGTTTTTGTACCCCTGCAGTTAACTTTAGCAAGGCCCCTCAGGGAGGATTTTACCATCATAACTCTTGGAATTGTTTAGGAAGTTGCACAAGTCAAAGGACAAAATGATGATGTTGTATCAGCCTATCAGGCTAACTAGAAGCCATATTGTACGTGCAGGATGGAATCATGCTAGCTACCTAATTTGTTGCAGTTGATTGGTTGTGCTTCATGGATATGTTGGTTTAGGGGAGGAAATAAGTTGGAATCCTACGACTATTAGTAGTCTTATAGTCTTGTTTACTAAGATAAATCCTACAGCTATTAGTAGTCCTATAGACATTATAGTCTTGTTTATGTTCAATTGGATTTAATAAGACTACGAGGAGTCTTATAGACATTATAGTCTTGTTTATGTTCAATCGGATTTAATACGACTATGAGGAGTCTAATAGACGTTATAGTCTTGTTTATGATCAATCAGGTTTACTTAATGCGAGTCGGGTTGAATTTTCTGAAATTAGTACTAGTATATTGTTACCCATAAGTAGTCGGAAACAGAAAGCACAAGAAGCGCTAACCTCTGCGGGTTTAAATGCAAAGCAAACTTAAAAATATGGCCTTTAAACAAAGCTAAAGAAGAAGTAATAACAAATACATGTAATGCAAGGAAAAGGAAATACAAGCACAACAATAACTATTAGGACTAAAGAATTGAAATCCGTTTAATTAAGCGAAATCAATGAAGTAAAATCATCAAGTTAGGAACAGTTAAAATTTCTGATTTAGGTGAGATGTTGTAATCTTATATTTTTGAGCTAGTTTTCTAATACTAAAATTTGGATTTACTCTTAATCACTAATATTCGTTCATATATAGTTTCTCAACAATTAACATATCATTTTGCCAACTACATCTATTATCTAGTACTGCCGATACGTGCCTTAGAACCTTAATGCTGGCGTTGTCAAAGGCGAAAAGCTCTAAAGAGTGTTCCAGGTCAATTGGCCCCCTAGCGCAATTGAAGTGGGCTTTAGTAAAAAAAGGTGCGATGAAGGAAAAAACGAAGTAAAAATATGTCATTCAAGAAAAATATAAAAACCTCATACTATTTTCTTTTACAACTAACTAATACACTTATTTGCCGATTATATTTGTTGTTTAGTACTGCTAGATTCAAGATAGAACTCATGGGCAGTGAGGGGCATGCCTTAGTGCCTTGCCTACACGCAAATTCAGCAAGGCAAAATCACCCCACCCCCCCCCCCCCGGAGCTTCAAGGCTTAAGCCTGCCACCTTAAATGAGCCTTTGACAACACTGCTTAGAGACTACCAAAATGCCAATAAGTGAGACGAAGCACAACCTGGTTTTATTGCACTTCCAAGACTTTTAAGCGTGCATCAAGTGAGCCCTAGACACCACTACTATTGTTAGCTTCATTTAGGCTGAAAGAACCGGAGTTCGACTCTTATATTTTTTTTTTCTGTTCTTACGAAATTCCATGTAAAGCAGGTAGTGGCCCAGCCCCTTAAAATCAGTAAATAGCGAAACAATGTGTGTGAGTGAGAGAGACGGGGGCAGCTCAAACACACTAGTGGCCTACAGCCAGAATTGAACGGAGGCCTTGAACTTTTTCTAGACCAGTCTATTCTTCTAGCTCTTTAAGATGCAAAGTCATCAATAACCTTTCTATAATCGATTTCTTCTTATAGTTCTTTTTCAATTGATAATATGGCCAATCCATTTAATCTTTCTTGAGACGGTACTCCAGAATGATATATGTCTAACTTCTTCTAATTATTCTTTCCTCTTATGTGAGAAGTTTATTTTTCTAAGAATAGTACTCTATTTTTTTGTAAAGAAAACTTACAATCTATTATTGCTATAAAAAAAAATGTGCCCCTTCAGTTTTGTGGGCGCAAGGCACTAGCCTTTTTCTCAAGGCTTTAGAGCCGGCTCTGGAGAGAGAGAAGTTCCCTTTTGTTGTTTCATAAGCAGAAAGGTTAGGACCATAAATTGTCAGAGCTGGTGGGGAACATCATGTTATTTATTATATGGTATTCTCAAACTCAATTTTGAGCATACATATTAAGAGACCCGCACTCGAGTGGCTCAAGCTCTCTTCATTGCTCACAGACCAAAAAATATTATTTTTTAGGATTAATATCATCTGAGACCCTGGGGGGTGGGGCTTACTTCAGTGGGCCAAATAAGTTCAAGTGTTTCAATTATACACATTTGAGCTCAAGACTGGTTTGATCTTATTGGTATTTGAAGCGAGCTTGGCTTGCAATACTGGAGTGGAGTTCAAACACCTATGATATCGCTAGACTCTTAAGTTGTTTCTCCTGTTGTATTTCCTAGTGATTTCTACATTGGCTTGCAATATGATTTCTGTCTGTTTTTCCTCTTGAGAGTCCATCAGGCTTATTACTTCTCTCTTTTCATGCTTTGCTATGCTTTACTTTGGACTGTTTCCTCATTTTACTAGCATTCAGATCTCTCTGCAGATTTTGTCATCAAATAGCTCTCACACTCTATTACACTTGATATTTCCCAAGTTTGAACATAGTGAACTTGGCTTCTGTGATTTTTAATTTTAAAAAGCATCTTGGCATCTGATAGCACTTATCTTTTTGTTTTTGTTCTCTTTTCAGGCGTTGCTCCACTTCATCTATTGGGATGCCCTCCCTGATTTACAAGAGCTTGTGGGTCTCGATACAAAATGGGCAGTTGCTTTAATGGCTCAGCATCTGCTTGCTGCAGCTGACCAGTATGGTCTTGAGAGATTGAGAGCACTTTGTGAGGCTAAACTTTGCGAGGATGTTACAATCAACACTGTTGCTACAACTTTAGCCTTGGCAGATCAGCATCACTGTGTCCAACTGAAATCTGTGTGTCTTAAGTTCATCGCGTTGCCTGAAAATTTGAAAGGTGAAGTACTGGACGCCTATTAATTGGAGAACTTTTCTTTCATCAGTTATATTATTGAGCCACTATTTATTCACAGTGAGAAGTCCTTTGTCAACTATGCCACCAAGCAAAGCATTCCCAATATTTTCCTCTACTGGAGATTGTACTCATCTATTGGTGAACTTTTGCTTGATAGTATCTCTTAGTCTTCAAAGTGTAGTTCCATTTTAGGTTGCAGCATTGGCGTTTTTCATTTTTTCTGCAACTGGACGTGTCATCTCTTTGCACTTCAGTGTTATGTCCTGTTAAATAATCTTTGACTGGTTTTCAATTTGTTTAAGCTTTGATGCAACCAGATGAACTCAATGTGGCCTGTTAAATGAATCTGTTTCTTTTTCTTTTCTTTTTTTGTTGTTATCAGCTGTGATGCAATCGGAGGGATTTGATCACTTGAGGGAGAGTTGTCCTTCTGTCATCACGGAATTGCTGAAGTATGTTGCTGGGATGAATGAACATGCAATCATTTCTTATGTACATGGTGGGCACATTCTGGATGGCACTGATGTGAATGGAAGAAGAGTGAAGCAAAGGATATATTGATTGAGTGCAAGCCACATATTTGATGCTGCGTAGCAATTTATAATGAAATTGCTATTATTCTTTAGCAGTCCCAATTGGTAAAGTAAATTGATTGTATTGCTAGTTCTATTTCCAAGGTGCATATAGTCCAGAAATGCTATCGGATTGTCGGTCTCTCATATTGTTCTGTTTCTGAGTAAATGATCTTAGAGGGTGGATGAGGAGGTGCCTACAATATGTGTAGTAGGTGCTCAACCAATTCTCTATTTAGGACAGTGTCTCAACAGTCATGCTTGGTTGGTCCAAACACCTGTTGATTCTGCCTTAGTGTGATTTCTTTCTTTCCCTTTGTATACTGAAGATTTTAATCTTGTCAAGTTAAAGCCTATTCGGCTGACTGGTCCGACTTTTTGTGTCATGTCCTGGTTTTCATGTATGATTGATGATGATTTCTGGTTTCCATTTTGTTCACATACCCATGGCAAACAGGCGGATCGAAAATGAGTCAGGAGAAGATGGATGAAATATCCGACTTATACCATATTTTATATGAATAAACCCAATGAATAATATGCACATTATCCGTATTATTTGTTGCTCTTTATTTATTAGGTAAAGAAATAAGTGGTCAGATTACTAAGATTATTTTTCTTATTCTTTTTATCCTGTTAAAGTGCGTTTGGTATGTAATTTCATGTTTTCCTAGTAAATATTTTACTGGAAAATGAATGGTCCTGAGTCAAGATTGAGAGATCAAAATTTGAGTTCGAGTCATGGTCGGATCTCAGCTCAGGTCTAGACCTATTTCAGGTGGTGAGGTTTAAGGGGAAAAAATGTATTACTTACATAAATTTCATAGTGTAAGGACATAAATTACATTCTATCTCTATTCTTTTTCAATTTACAAAAATCTCTCAAAATCAATGCTATCTGGATACATAGCAAACAAGTTAGATACACTAAATTTGATACATTAAAACAAATTTAGTTACACTTTTAAAGGAAAGATAATATAAAATTGATTGTGAGTCCCCAAATTACGTAATCGAGTTGATTTCAATTTCTCTCAAATCTTAAAAAAGATTCAATCAAATCAAAATTTAAATTTTCTTCTTTCAGTTCTCTTTCAAATCCACCCACCTTTCATTCAAAATTCAAATTTCTTCGCTCAATTCTATTCCAAATCGTCTAGCTTCAAACAACTCAAATTTTCTTCTTTCAATTCTTACCTAAATTGTAATAGATTTAAAAAGTCGAAAACAATAGATGATATGTGATAAATAAATTCAAGAATCTGGGAAAACAAGGTGAGATATGAACGATACATAAGTGATGGATTTCAAATTTCTTCTCCCAATTCGTTGAAGATCCTTTAAATTTTGATTCAAAATTATCAAAAAAGAATTGAGAAGATACATCATAAATATTTTGATTTTCCTGAGACAATGAAGAGTCTGAAGAGAAAAAAGATCTGACATTCAAGAATATGGAAAAAATATGAGCCTCGATTTGCAATGTATAAAATAGATAAGAGTTTTAATTTCATAGTAAAATAGATCTGACAATCGGAGGTATGAATTTACATATATTGTGTTGTTAATTTGATTTTTTGTTTGTATTTTCAAGATGACTATACAATCGTGATATATTAGTATTTATGTATTTTGTATAAATTGATAAGTACTATGCTCCTATTAATTAGATACATTAAATAAGTAATTTTGCATTTAAAGTGTTTGCTTAGAGATCAACATATTATTGTTGATACATGTAGTATTAATTTAAATTATTGTATCATGACCAAATATTTAGCATGATACATTACTATTTTGGTATCTTGTTGTGTTTGTGAAATACTACTTTATAAATGATACATTGTACATGTAATTTGTTGTAAAAGCATCAAAATGTTCAAGAATGAGGGTATGCATCAGATTATAGTTATATTTTGTACCTGATATTAAGTATAAGTTAGTTGTTTGTTTGTTTGTGATTGATTCATAGAAATAACTGTTTTATGAAATGTATCACTAATTTCTTTAATGTTAACAGGTTGTTGCATCATCTGAGTATCTTTATTCAGTCTATGATTCTGGAAAAAGATACATTGTTTGCCTTGAAAGATAAATATGCAATTGTGGAAGATTTCAAGTTGATAAGATACATTTTTTATATAATGTATTATTTTATAGTTGATATTAATGTATCTGATACAATAAGGTTGTGAAAGAAGGTGTATGTAAGCTAAAATAAAGTATATCTATAAATGTATCATTTTGTAGTTGATAATCATGTATTTGATACAATAATATTATCAATTTTTACGTATTTATATATCAAGATACTTAATTTGATACACAGTGTTTTATCAAAATAAAATAGACACATTGAAAATTAAGTATCATATGCATAGAACAAAAGAAGATTGTAGCAGTGATGTATCGAATCAGTAATAACACTAATAAAGATTAATTTAAGATCCAAGATTAAATTATGTATCAGCGTTTTATAGAACACAAAAAAACGAAAAATCCAAAGATGAACAGAGAATTAGAGACGATGAAAAAGATACCTAAATTGAAGTTGAAATAGTTTTGACAGTTAAGAAACTGATTTTGAATGTTAAACGTGAATGAGAAAATAATTACTAAGATGGTGTGACTAAAAATAGGAAGTGATTTGTGGAGTGAAATAAGGAAGGGATAAACATTATTTTTGGAATTTAGGATTTATAAGGAATTTTGGAGGATTCCCAGCTGGAGGAGTAACTCCCCTGCCTTAAAGGCTAATAATAAAAAATTATTGAATGATCACTTTCCATTACTAATTTTCTCATAAATCCACTCTTTGGAAATCTTGCAAATGAGCAAGTCTTTAACGAGCTACAGTCAAGGTTTAAAACATACCCATGGGAATTGAGCTTTGGTTTGTCTTAGATTTTAAAGTTTGAAACTTAAAAAAATTGAGTTTTTAAAATTGTGATTTTTAAAACTTGAAATTTTTTAAGTGAAACTGGATTTTTTTCTTTTTAGGATAGATTTTTAAAATCTGATACAAAATCTATTATCAAACGCTTACTTAATTTAAAAATTTTGATATAAAAACTTACAATTATATAATAAAAGATGGGAGTAACGTGGAACAAGAAAGAAAATATATGTAATGAATTATACTATTAAATTCATTAATCGGAAAGAGAAAAAATTTGAAATTCAAAAATAGATTAATGAAAGTAACTGTGGAGAGATTTGTGGAGTGAAAAAAGGAAGGAAAATCATGGGTAGGAGATTTCAAAATAATGTATCCGAAAAAATGAATAATGGGAGCAAAAAAAGGGATTTTTGATATTTTCTGAAATGGTAGGGAAAATTAGAAAATATGATAATAAATGATGTATAGTTAGGTAATTTTTCCTTTACATTGTATAATTTTTGTCTCGTGTTTTGTGATGGTCTTTAATTTTTGTTTACAACACAAACACAAGTATATATCTTTGTATCATAATATCCACAAGACATATCCAAACATGACTTTAGTTTTTAATGAATTGAGAAAAGGCTCAAATACGTCATCGAACTTTGAGAAAAAACTCATTTATGTCATTCGTTAAAAATTTAGCTCATTTGTGCATTTTCATTTGAGAAAAGGCTCATTCATGCCATTATCTATTAACTAAAAAAAGTTTTGGTTTTGCAATTTTTTCCCACGTGGTCAACTATGATTCGGCCACATAATTAATTAAATCATTTTTTTAAAAAGAAAAGGCTTAAATATGTCATTGAACTTTTGAGAAAACACTGATCTATGTCATATGTTAACAGTTTGGTTCATCTACACCATTTGAGTTGACAAATAATGTCATGGATGAGCCTTTTCTCAAACGAAAATGACATAGATGAGCCAAACTTTTAACGGATGACATAAATGAGCATTTTTCTCAAAGTTCGATGGCATATTTGAGCCTTTTCGCAAATGAATTTATGTCCCACCAGGTATAAATTCGATTGCTAAATAAGAGTAACAAAAATCAAAGACCGATCCATTTGAAGGACAAAAATTAGAAGACCATCACATTTTAAGGGTAAAACGTTAATACATCCATCCCTTCCGTACTTCGACCACCCTATCCATTCATGCACTAACAAGTAGGAGCTTGTTTATGTAATTCGTTGCACTTGCCTGCACCTATCGACTAATTCTATTGCCTATCAATTAGTGAAACTTTTTCGATAGTACGAATTACTATGCTTCACCTTTTTCTATATATAATAATACACATCTTGGTTGTTGCGGTCTCTACGAGTAATAGCAAGAGAGTGGGCCGAATATTGGGCCGAACCCAAAGAAGCATACTGGATCTTATATAAAGCCCATTTCGTAGTCCGTATTAAGCAAGTAGCCCAAAAAAAATTAACTTTAACGCGCCATTTTTCAAATTTTCCATAGAGAAACAAAAATAACGTTGAAGAAGTTTAACAATGGAAGATGAAGAAGAAGCATTTCCTAATGAAGATGAACTTCATGTTGCTTCTGCTCTTCTACTTTTATCAAATACACATTCTCCATCACTGAAGTATAACGAAATTCAAAAATTTCTATCGAATTCCACTTACTGAAATTGTTGCTATTATGAGTTTTTCTTTTATGAATCGAAGTTTCTATCTAATTTGAGTAACTGGAATTGTTGCTATTATGAGTTTTTTGCATGTTTGT
Source organism: Solanum gracilifrons (assembly GCA_029582605.1). Classification (NCBI taxonomy): domain Eukaryota; kingdom Viridiplantae; phylum Streptophyta; class Magnoliopsida; order Solanales; family Solanaceae; genus Solanum; species Solanum gracilifrons. The sequence continues at coordinate 15,525 of JAJOOH010006055.1, forward strand.
TTTATGAAATTTGAAATTTCTATCGAATTCGAGTAACTGAAATTGTTGCCATTATGAGTTTTTTGGGGTAATTTTGCAGAGTGAAGAGCATATCTGAAATTTCACAGATAGCAGCATTGAGTTATACGTCTTCGGTATCAGATCCGAAGTCGAAATCGACTGATTCTTCCATTGTAACAGCTGATGATGATGATAC
>JAJOOH010006061.1:0-12071 GCA_029582605.1 Solanum gracilifrons
GCAACAAGTTTACTTTCATAACTATAAGCAAGACACATAAGAAATCCAATAAAGAGCGACTATAGACATATTATCACACATTGAGAGAGAGAGGGGAACGAAAACTAAATCGGATGCTCCCTTGTGTTCAACTAAACACATAACAATGCAAACAATGCTAAAAATTAAACTAGTAAAAGGATACTAACCAGTTATGCCAAATTAAATATCAGCAATGAAGTTATTTGAATGGAAATGTCAGATCCAAAACAGCAACACAGCAATAAGAGACAAAAAGAGATCCAAAGCTTTACTAGAGCTCTTATTTTCTTTTATGAGTAACTATAAATTTTATTCTTAAAGCAAGTAAGCATGTGCCAAGTCTCTGGATGTGAGAGTGTTCAAACGTGTGTCTGTGTATCTCCCTCAGTCTTGTAGAATGAGAGAAGGGGATCTAATTTATAGTAAAAGGGGAGGACATATAAAAGGGAAGAGTATAATTAAGGAGCATTGATTTCTTTTATTTTATTTCCTTAAAAGGTGCACAAATCGGCAAAAACTTAACCGACATAATAATAGTCTAATTCACATTCTAACTATGGCAAATAATAAATTTTAAAAAATAGTTACTACTACAATCAAGCGGGATGAGGTGATAAATAATTTACAGCCCAATTATAGTCATGATCAAGCAAGATTTGACAGAATATATATACAAATATTTATCAAAACAATCAAATCTGATTTACCAATTTAAAACCTAAAAGATTGCTATCAAATCACCAATTTCTATTAATTAAGGGCAATTATCAATTAAAGAGAGAGCTAAATCAATCCAAAAGTCGCAAATTAATATTTTGATTACTAAAATAAATGGATAAAATCAGCACAATACTAAGGCCTGACTCGGTCAACAAATTACCAAAAGTAGATCACTAAAAGATGAACAAATAAGGAGAAGAAAATAAGTTAATTAAATATTGACTTTCCTTATTGGAAAAGAACTGCATGGTCAGATTGTTAATTTGCTTTTTACCAGAATAAAATATTATCAAACTAAGTACAACGGTTAAATGACATATTAATTTAAGGAGAGCCAAAGATTATGCACCAAACACAATATTTACTCAATCATGGGTTACTATAAATATGCCAAATAAGAAATCAGTCCAGACAACTATTAAGGGAAGGAGAGATCAATTTAGCATTATCAATTATCCTAAAGTAAGAGTCAGCACTGCAGATTTAAGGGAAGGAAAAATACACATCTTTAGATTTACCATAGTTAGGCGAGTACGGAAGCTAACAGAGATTTCATATGGAAACTGTGCACAAATAATTTGGTTGTCATATTGAATATTGACTAAATAAGTAATCAATAAAGGTTATTAAAGACATAAAGGTCACCAAACAAAATTATTAAATGAATACTCATTAAGGCATCTATTATGGAGGAATTACAAAGACTAGTCAGCAAGAGGGAGAATACGATTGAAAGCAATTACATATTACCAATATTAAACTCCAAAATCAATTAGATTAATTGTCAAACAATCTACCCTACCATTTTGTTCTAAATTCAAGATCAACATGGTGTAAAATCAATCTTGAAATGGAGATCAGCTAGCAATTAAAGCTCAAATATTAACGGGCAGATTTTAAACAAAAAAAACCAACTTGTGAAATAAATCAATGAGAGTTGTATCCAATGCAAGCTCAAATAGCTTTCAACCCAAGAATTATGAACAATTGTATATTACTGAAACGTCATATATTATAGCAAGCATGAATAAAACAACAATAAGAAATTATACACAAAAATATGAATCACTTAAAAGAGGAAACAGAGGGAGTAACGAATTTAGAAGAAATACCAGAGACGAGATCCATTTTCAAACTGACCCAAACCTTGTACTTCGCCGGAACTTGCTTGGTCGGAGCTGCTGCTGACTGCTCGCTGCATGGAGCTGATGTCGTCTGCTGGCTAGAGTTGCTGATTTTTGTCGGTGTCGCTGGTTGCAGTTGCTTGCTGGCAGCTTTTGTCCTCGCTGCAAAAGGAGAAGACGGAGGGTGATGGAGCAGCGCCGGCTGCTGGTTGTTCTCGCTGGTGCTCGCTGTCCAGCGTCGGCTGCTGCTGTTCCATCTCGCCGGAAAGAATGGAGAGGAGAGCTGAGGGAGGCGGCTAGGGGAAGAGAGGAGGGGAAAAAAATGAATTGTTTTAGGGTTAGGTTCTTTTGATTATTAAAATAGGAAAGTAAGGGGAATTGATCATGACCCTAGGATTAGTTTAAATGAGCGGCTAGGATTTAACTTAAAAGATGGACGGATGAGATTAAATGGAATTAAAAATCTGAAAATTAGATTGAGAATTGGAATGGCCAAATTTGTAATAAAATTGGCTAGAATTGAAATGAAAGGATGGCCATAATTGAAATAAAATTGAAATTCAGGTGGCTAAAATTGAAAGAGATTAGAATAGAATGGGCTAACATTTAAATGATTTTGAGGAAAAATAAAAGAAATGATATCCAATTAAAGTACTACACATATTATAACATTTTATATAATAGAGATCACTTAAACTTTAATAAAATAATTATTTTGAGTTTTTTTTTTTACTAATAATTTTAGAAATATTTTAATAATATTTACGATATTTTTATAAAGCATGCATACTTAAAATGTATAATTTTAGACAAAATCGACTAAAATTTTAAACTCGAAATATGTTTTAAAATTACGTATTTAACTGAATAGCATTTTCGAAATTGCTAAAGGTCGGTCAAAATTGGGTATCAACAATTAGATAGATCAACAACAATTAAGACAAATATATTATAATTTGATCTCCTCTCATGAAATAATTTCTTTCTGGATGTTTAATTGTGCAACTTGTTGTATTGAGGGAAACTTGAAACCAAGTGTCACATAGTTGACTAATGCTGAGGAGATTCTTCTTGAGTCCTTCAACAAGATATACTTCTACTAGATCACATGATGAGCTGAGGGTGATAGTTCTAACTCCAATTACTTCTCCTTTTGCATTATCTCCAAATCTTACAAATCCTCAAGTAATATTTTTAATAGTTTGAAATTTTTTCTCTTTCCACACATGTGTCTGGAGCATCCACTGTCAATTACCTACATTCCTTTCTGCTCTTGCAAAATAAGTAGATTAATTCTTTTTAGTACCCAAGTGTTTTTGGGTCCTTGAGGGTTAGGATTATCAACTTTTGGTCTCCAAATCCATTTTCCAGAAGAAAATTTCCTATAGTTAAAAGATCTATGACCAATGTCACCACAAGTATAACAAGAGAAATTAACAACAGTTTCAACAGAATGATAAGAGGAATTAGATATAGATCTGTTGGATCTTTGATTAAAAGATCTTCTCATGTTGAAAGTAGTTCTGTTAGATCTGACAGAGCTATGACTAGGAGATTTTCTGATATTGTTCAGCTGAACTTTTACTTTTTCCAGTTCTTCTGCTAGTAAGTCGACTTCAATCTGACTTGCTTCAAGAAGAATCTGCCAGTCTTTCTTTTCTTGAGCAATCTGATTGTATTCATCAATTACTTTCTGTAATTCATCAGTAACCATGTCCAAATAGTCTTGTAAGTCATTACAGTTAGGGCATTTAAAAGATCTTACCTCACTTGTTTCACCTAGTGCCATGAAACATATGTTGGCAGATTCATCATGATCATCTTCGGATGTTTCTCCTTGATCCCAGGCTTCGAGACTTTTTGGATCTTTATTTCTTCGATTGTTTCTCCTTCTCTGTTCTGGAATGTTTTGTTTGATACGTCCTGATTTTCTACAGTTGTAGCAACGATCATCGTTCCTTCATTATTCTTAAAATCCTGTTGGGGTTTGTGCCTTTTTTGTCTAAGCATTTGTCTCACTCCTCAATTTATGAAAGTCATTCCTTCGTCTTGATATTCATCACCTTCTTCTCCGACTTTAGATGTCTTGGTAGTAAAGGCTAAAATTTTCTTTTTATCATCTTTGATGTACCCGTTAATATGGTTTTGGTCATAGGCCATCAAGTTGCCTCGAAGTTCATCGTACGTCATTTTTTGCAGTTCTCCATCTTTAAGAATAGCAGCTTTAGTTTCCCAAGCTTTGGAAAGACTTCTGACGAGTTTTTTAACTTGTAATCCATTTGTGTATATCATTCCAAGAGATTTGAGTTCGCAAACAATTTTGCTAAATCTCGAGAACATGTTTCTACGTTTTCATCTTCGGCTATTTTGAATAATTCATATTCGTTGACTAACGAACTGATCCGAGCTTCCTTTACCTTGGTGGTTTCTTCATAAGTTACTTCTAGTTTGTCCCACATTTCTTTTACAGTTTCACATGTTGAGATCTTGTCATATTCAGCTCCACTCACTGCACAATACAACAAACTTATAGCTCTAGCATTAGTTTGAATTACCTCTTGGTGCTCTTTTGTGATAACGAAAAATTCGGGATCAAATGGCTTTTCAGTACCATTTTTTTCGGTCAATCCAGGAATAAGCTTTGGACCCTTTTTAATCACAATCCATGCTTGATGATCATTGGAAGAGACAAAAATTCTGAATCTGTCTTTTCAGTGGGAGTAATGTTGGCCGTTGAAATATGGTGGTCGAGTTGAGAAATGTTCATCTTGAAGTAGAGCACCAGGAATATGATAGTGTGCCATTGGATATTTGCTCACGTGTGGTTAAACACTTTACTGGTGAGACCTGCTCTGATACCAATTGAAAGTCAAAAGGGGAGGTGAATTAAAATTCCCTTCAGTCGACTTCCTGCTCTGGTTAGTTGACTCACCTGCACGTTAGTAAAACAGATATACAGAGATAGTAAAAGCAATAAGTAAATGACACAGAGAATTTATCTTGGTTCGGAACACCGATGTGGTGCCTACTTCCAGTGTACTTGGGTTACAAGGGTTTCCTTAAGAGCTTGTTGAGAACTTGGGCATTGTAAAATGTTACAATTGAGAGCCCTGTCTGATATGTAAATCAGATCTTCTTCTTCGACACAACCTCTACTTGTATAATCTACACTCAGATCTTTCTTTCTCTTTTCTTTTCAATTGTTCACTCAAGTGTGTACAAAGTTTTATGAAAGATAAAAGAAGATTACAATATAAATTCAAGTGAAATGCGTACTTCACAACTAAGGCTAAGAGAGGATTATATAGTGTTTGAGGACTGCTTTTGTTAAGGAATAACCCAAGGGTATTTTAAATCAAGGATCCTAGTTGAGTCCTTAATTTCGGCTGGTTGATTCATGTCCATATGCGCTAGCCGATTCCTTCCTTCTTTGGAGATCTTCTGGTGATCTTGATTCTCTTCCTTCTCTTGAAGATATTTATGTGATCTTGATACTTTGTTGATTTACCTTCTTTAGAGATCTTCTTATAATCTTGATTCTCTTCCTTCACTTAAAGATATTTGTGTGATCTTGATACTTTGCTGATTTTCCTTCTTTGGAGAGCTTCTTGTAATCTTAATTTTCTTCCTTCTCTTGAAGATATTTGTGTGATCTTAATATTCTTCCTTCTTTAGAGGATCTTCTTGTAGTCTTAATACTTAGTTGATTTAATTGTCTATCTTTCAGATTACTTCATCCTAGTCAGACGTTAGGATTGTGATTACTTCAATTCTGTATCCTTTGAATGATGGTTGCGTTGCTTCAGTGAGGGCAACTTGTTTCATTCCTTCTTTGGCATTCTTCCTTTTTGATTTCCATGTTTGATTTAATATAAATCTTCTTTGATTTAGTTCCAGCAATAGCAAATCTTCTTTGAAACGCATGGTTAACTTGCAAGATTTGATTTGATTCCTTGAGTTCAGATTGCAATGATTCAATCTTTGGTTAGATTGATTTGAGTGAATCAATCTTCTCCTTAACTAACTGCTGCTGATTTGATTATTGAAGCATCAATCTTTAGGATTTTGTGTATCTAACATAGATACACTAGTCTTGATTTTCCTGCGACACAAGGTAGTTTGTCATTATGCAAAACATTGTAAGTTAACATTAATCACTGGGTTGTCTACCTTTATTGTGTTAAGGGTGTTCAACAGTTAGTATATATCCAAAAATATTGATATTTAGTATATATACTCGCTAAAATTTTCATTTGACCACCCTCGCCAAGTCATAGCTCAGCCCCTGTGTTTATTGATAGATGTTTAGTTTATTGGACAACTAGTAACCTCATGCACAAATTATATATTTGTATTGAAAAAATTAGTAAATATAAAAGAAAAATGACTTGAAAATCTACTAACAAAGTGTGTTGTTTAGCCTAGTATTGAAAAAGTACTTTTTAATTTTTCCTACCCTCTTGGTCAAGGGTTTAATCCATTTGTCTCATGCATGACTTTATTTTGTATTTCACTTTGGATAAAAAAATTGGACGATAAAGACTTATATCACCAAGCAAATGCTATAGAATATTTTTCATGTTTATTCGATGTGAATTTTAAATATTTTAAATTATAATGTTGAAATTATTATACACAAGTTTGTATTACTTTTATTTGATATGAATTTGAATTTGTGAAGCTTATTAATATAAATTTCTTTAGTGAAATTTAATTTGCTTTAAATATGTTATTTAGTAAAATTACTTACCATTTTGAAGGCTTGATGTAAATTAAATTTCACATGTATTATTAAAATAATAGTAATAATTTTGTAAGACTCTACAAATCAAATTATATATGTAAATATTAATCTCAACAGTTTTAAAGTCACACACATTTAATTTTTTAGAATATTGAGATCATATTGTGAAGATTTAAACTGATACTAAAAAATCTCCACAAATTCAAAAGTTATTTTGTGGGGTGCGTCGTGGAGGTTTACTAAAACTGCTGCAAATATGCTCGTGGCAAGGATAATTATAGCATTTTTAAAAATCACTGCAATTTAATTTGCGGGATTCCTAAACCGCCATAAATTGACAACATACCCTTCATAAATTGAGGGTTTTTTTTTTTGCAGTGCCACAAACATTAAATCTTAGATTTTTCTCGAGATATATATTGATATTAAGGGTGTTCATGGTTCGATTTAAGCTAGAAGAAAACCAAACCAGACCATTTAGTCAGATTTTCATCTCTTTGGTTTTTGTCGGTTTCTAACATAACCTACTAATTTCAATTTGTTTGTTTGTTTTTCATGACTTGACACAAACTTTAAGAAAGTAATAAAGACTTTTAAATTATGTGGTATTAAATTAAAGATATGTAGGATGTACCAAATTACTTTTTAAACTTGTGATATAAACATATAATATGGAAAGTTGAAATTAAATAGTTGTCAAAAGAGAAAAAGATATACTTTTTAAAATAGCAAGAGTACTTTTTAAGAAAATAAAAATAAACATATATTTAGCTAAACCATCCGCACAAGCTTTCACCTACTCGATCAGTGGCAAATCCAGGATTTTAAGGTCGTGGGTGCTCCCTTAACTTCCATTCACAAAATAGAATATAAATTTATGACTCGTAAAAAAGACAATCATATTTAAGTGCAATAGGCTAAGAAAGTAAGAAGAGAAGAACTAGTCTTTAAAATTCTAAAAATGCCTCCAAAGGGGATCGAACCGGGGGCCAACAAAAACACGCACTAACCTTACGCACCCACATATGACCAATAGGAAAATTTACCACTTATTATATGAGTGTTCACTCTTTGATTTTATCACATTACTTGAAATTTCTATATAATTATAGTTAGTTCGATACAAAATTAATGGGTGCTCGAGCACCTGAAAAGCTCAACGTAGATCCACCCCTGTACGAGATAATAGGGAATTTGGCATAGAGATCCTTATCTAATTATATATATAGCATAACAATTAATTACAAAACAAAAGGAAGAGACACAAAATCAAGACATCCAAGAAAAATAATTACAAAACATGCATGGGTACATGAAAGAAACCTATGGAGGCCAATGTTCCCTACTTGTGCCCAAACTTGAAACTAAACTCATGTAATCTGCATATCACACAAAAGAAAATTCAAACCAATGAAATACATTCAGTCAATATGTTTGTAATAAGGCTAGTCTTTATTTTATTATAATATTGTTTACGGGTGAAGAAAGTTTTAGTGACCTTCCAATTTTGGGATTATTTGTTGAATTTGTATCCTAAATTCAATATTTTTACAAGTTTATTGACTGCGACACAACTTCAGACACATGACACTGAAGTCACAAAATTTAATTTGAAGCTGAAAAATAATAACATATGATTAAAATGCACCTATTTTTGTCCGGACTTCAAGCGCACATGCCACAGTGCATGCACAAAATTGGTAGCACTTTAGTCATGTGCATCTTAATTGCAGTCATTTTTTGATAGCTTTTTAAAAATAATTGAAAAATATCAAGTGTTAGAAACTGATTTTATAAGTAAATATAAAATATCCTTAAAGCTATTTACAAAAAATATAGATTCAAATATATATATGTGTTAAAATTGTAAGTATGACTGATCAACTAGTGACTTTTAGCGCTTATAAATAGTTTTATTGTTACGAAACACGTAAATATAAAGAGAAAAAAAGTGACTATTAATTAGGTCGACCAACTTATAAACACCCTCTAATTAACATGAGAATATGGAAGGAGAGATAGAAATTTAAAATTTATTCCTAAGGTGAAAATTGTCCAAAATCATGATACAATCAATGTGGAAAACTTTACACTCCCATTATTACGTAGTACTCCTACTATATATCTGGAGCATGCAACAACTGTAATAGAAATGAGTTTCTCTAATATCATGTTAAGAAAATGGACTTTGACTTAACTTAAATACGTCAGATTTTAGCTTATGAGGTAAAAATAGTCCAAAATCATAAGTATATATATATTTAAGGAGAGATTAACAACCTATATCATTTACTAAAATATAGATAACACTTGACAATATATATCATGTTGAGCAACATATATACATGGGAGATCACACCACTAGAAAACATGGAATTATTAGAGTCGGATAAACTTTCGTAGCTAAACAATATAAATTTCATGCTAATCTCATTTAGCTACTGATTAGTGACGAATTACAAAAAGAATTCAACTGGCTAGAGACTTTTTACCGACGAATCAGCTAGAGATTACCGATAAATTCCGTAGCTAATTTCATATTTTCTGGAAGAGGAAGAAGATGGACTAACATGACAAAGAAGAGCTTGTCAAGTCGCCAAAGATGCTTGCCACTCATTTTCCCAATACCATAAAAAGGATTTTAATTAATTTCCTTTTTACAAGGCATTGATGAAAGGCAAGTCATCCTTGGCTACTAAACAAATAGACTCTTCTAATTCATGTAAGGCCTCTCCTCCTAATTTACTTGGCCATATTTTTTTCTATGCTTAATTATTTTATGGATATATAATATGCTTCTTGGTTCAGTATTTATAGTTATGAAAATATTATTCTTGCTAAAATTCAAATGTTTGACCCTATAGCTAAATTATATTGTTCCTTTCATGAAATAATTTTGTTCTTCTCTTATCTACATAATGGTTCGAATATGTTCCTCTTAAGGATCAAGAAGAGCCCTTCTTTTCTTTGCATAGACATATATTCTTCATTTGAAAGATTAACATAGAATGTCAACTAAAATATAATCATATATTGTCTGATAGTGATATTATTTAGCAGTCAAAAATTTTAAAAAGAAAAAAAAATCACTACTCAAAAATTAACGACGGACAATTTATGTAGTTAAACTGTAAAATTCATTGTTAATTTTATTTAACGGCGGATTATTGGTTAATTTTTTAAAAGGAATAAGGGTGGATATAAGTGGAAAGGAAACACTACGATAATCACAAACACTAAAAATTATGATAAAACTAAGATGCTTGAGAAGCGAAGAGTTTTTATTATAATTATATTAATCCTAAAAGATCAATTACTTTATAATTACTAGATGTTGTTAGTTGTTACTTGTTAGTCTTTACTCATTAGCATTGATATTCAAGATAGGCATGATAATCCTAGAAGATTTTTCAATACAAAATAAAATTAAATTAAAGTAATTCCTGACTCCCTTTATATTATTTTAAAACAACCGTTAAATATATGGAAAAATATTGAAAAGTAATTAACTTGCTGAGAGACCCGTGGAAGATCAAAAAAATCTTTAAAATAAGTTCACCTATCTCACCACCTTTATACTATAGGTATGAAACTCACGTAACAGTGATAATATAGGGGAGGATTCTAACTTATTCACTCAAAAAGAATTCCAGGTATAATGTCACTTTGAAACTCTTTGGAGGAGCTTTTGAAGCGTGATTATATTCGAGTAACATGTCATATTCCTCTTGTACATGGGCAATTCAATATGAGTTTATCAGAGTTTAGGAAATTCTATGAACACTCAAAAATTTAGGTATAAAACTCGTAAAACGATGATAGATTAGAAGGAAACGAGTAAAACATAAGAGTTGAAAAAACAAAAAAAAAAACGTCAACAGCAGGATTCGAACCTGCGCAGGCAAAGCCCAACAGATTTCGAGTCTGTCTCCTTAACCACTCGGACATATTGACGCTGCTTGTATAATCTTCCATCGTAAACTTATTTATATTTTATGTGCTCAACAATGAGTATCATAGAGATAGCAATTGGACGGGTCATAGTGGGTTAAAACAACAATCGGGTCAAGACTCAACCCAATCCAAATTTATTTTGGTCAAAATGGGTTAGGTAGTGGGTAACATTATGGGTCAAGACCCAACCCGACTCAATTTTTACTAAGCTTAATTGTTTTATTTGTTCTTTTAAAACTATTTTAATTAGTACCTAATAAAATTATCTTTTCCTTTATTATGGCTATATACAACATATCAAATTGAAAAAAACAAATTTTAAAAAAAAATTGACAAAATTTTTCATGAGTCAATTCTGATTATATATTGATCCCCCCCAAACTTAAATGGATTGAACGGATTGAGTTTGATTTTGCCACTCCTAGTTTTACATCACTCACCAACTACATCATTCTTTTACTTTTAACGGAAAACAAAGAATTATTGGGGCAAAAAAGACCCGTTGAAAATTACTTTTAGTTATTGAAGTTATTTTTTTAGCACAATAAATTGTTTAGATTCAGGACGAATTTGAGTTTAATATTTTTATTAGGTTGATGAGATATTTTAGCCTTTTTGAATTTTTGAATTGCAGATTTTCTGCACATTATGTGTTCAAATTGATTATTTATAGCTCTCTTTTATGCTTGATAAAAATATTGAGAGACAATTTTCAATCAATACTTTCAAACTCTTTTGATGCACTATCCTTTTTTAAATAAATAAAAAAAAAACAATGGTATCAACTATCAAGAGTCTCTTTTTTGGTTTCCCATCCGGTGTCTGGAGCTCACATTGGAGCTCCGACTAAATCCGGATCGAGAAATGCAGGGCCCATTCGGGGATGGCGCTCCCAACAAGATTTTCTCCATACCCAAGGCTCGAACCCGAGACCTCTGGTTAAGGGTGACACACTCCCGCTAGTGAACCACAACCCATGTTGGTAACTATCAAAAGTCTCATTAGTCTTACAAGATTTATGAGTTCATCTAAAAAACTATTTTTTAATTCGTACTTACTTTCAACGTACATGACTTTTTTCAATCAATATCGATTTTAACCTATTTTCAAATATGTCAAGCAATAGTCCCTCTTTAAATACCCGACAAATTTTCACTAGTAAAAAAATATCAGAACTGATCCGTGAAAATAAAATCATATTTGAAACCTATTTATATTTCATGAAATATTGTGATAGAATAAAAGTTCTTACAGCTTACAATTTCTTTTTTTGTCCAGCTACACTTCCAAATGAGCCTTCAAATAAGAAGAAATTATTAAGGATATTTTCTAAGGACAAAATCAGAAAAAGAAAAACAATGAAGAATCAATATAGAAAACTGTGCAAATTCAAAAACAATAAAAAGAATTTAGCAGCAACTAAGATATGTTATGTTGAACTGTATATTGGTGCAAATTTCCTTTTTAAATTTTCCATTAGGAGTGTGAAGGGGGGGGGGGGGGGGGGG
>JAJOOH010006064.1:0-11090 GCA_029582605.1 Solanum gracilifrons
TATATATATATATATATATATATATATATTATTTAAAGTTTACGATTTTTTATAATGATATCAAGTTTTAAAAGTATATATTTATAGATATTTAGTTCCCTTGACATAGATTTTTGGAGCAGATTTAAGAAAATAGTAATTAAAAATATTGTTTGTACATGAAATTTGATCGGATATTCAATTTCTAGAAACTGGCCTAAGCCAATTTTTGAGTCACTTTCACTTATAAAAATATAATTCAAAGTGAATGTTCAAGTACTATTTGAAGAATTATTTTTTACACAATTTTAAAAACTCATATGTTTTTCAAGTTTCAACAAATTTATGATTAAACGCTAACTTAGATGATTTCAAACTATATATAAAGGGTTCATGGTAAAAGCTATTGAATTTTCGTGAACTGATATATGAACGTCTAGATCTAACCATGTATCTTTCTACATTTGATTACTCTTTAATATTTTACCTGACTTGTTTAAGATCACGAGATTTTGCTTATTTTTTGTGTTGTGCTCTATTTTACTTGTAGCTTTTGATTTATGATTTATTTTATGTGTTGATTGAAGAAATGGCACCCAGATAGATGGATGAAGAAGGATCCTTGCATTAGGGGAGAAGCTAAACATAGATTTCAACAAGTTCAAGAAGCTTATTCTGGTATGTGAATTTACCTTCTTAACCTCCTCCCCACCAAATTAATGCACTTTACATGTCACATGTCACATAGCTCATAGCATGTGCTTATTGTTCGTTTTGACCTAACATAACAAACCTTACGTATCTATTTTTTGGACACATAAGCTTAAAAGCATATTAATAAGCAAGGGGTTTAATGAATTACCTACCGATTGAATCTATCAAATTAAAATTCTGATTCCGCTTCAATTTTATGTAACCATATATGTTTGCATTGACCATATATATCTATCAATTTGCAGTTCTCTCAGACAAGAGGAAAAGATCACTATATGACACTAGGTTGCTTCACCTCATGGGAGATGATTCTGATGATGATAAGGTCAGTTTCTATCTTCTTCTGACTTTATCATAATTTCTTCGTTCATTTTTACTTGTCAGTTATATTTATAAAAAAAAAGTAATCATTTCTACTTGCTCATTTTTAATACAACAGGAATTTTGTGAGTTTATGCAAGAAATGATAACAATGATGGAAGCTGAGAAATCTAAGGTAATTTGCCTTCAGTACCCTTTTTTTTTTTTTTTTTTGGTTTCATGTATTTTTTAGTATTTGTAATAAGTTGGTGTTGAAATTTGTAAATTGTAACAGGGAGCAAACACATTGGAGGAACTTCAAAAGCTGTTTTCAGACATGACAAGTGAATTTGATAAATTTTCAGATTTTAGCTTCTGCTTTGATGAATCCCTTAATGGCAACATGCCCAAAAAAAGACGTGTATATCAACCTTGATTATGTACATTTATTTTCTTATTGATTCTAAAGTTGCTAAAATTCCCGTATCGTATGAAGTTAAGATATTTTGTCGATGTTAAGAGCAGCTCGTTGCACATAGCATCTCACATTAGCAGGGTTCAAGGAAAGGTCACACCTAAACGAATAGGCATGATGTAGACAGTCTAATCTAATGTAAGCATTAGTGATTGTTTCCACAACTCGAACATGTGACCTATAGGCCATATATAGACAATTTATTGTTGCCAATAATGCATTGTATAGATTGAGAATAGTGCTCAAGGAAAGGCCATTGCACAGAGCATTTCACATTAGCAGGGTTCAAGGAAAGGTCACACCTGAAGGAGTATGATGTAGACGGTCTAACCTACTGCAAACATTAGTGATTGTTTCCACAGCTCGAACATGTGACCAATAGGTCATATAGAGACAAATTAGTGTTGCCAATAATTCATCGTATAGTTTGAGGAAAGGCCATTGCATAGAGCAGCTCGTTGCACATAGCATTTCACATTAGTAGGGTTCAAGGAAAGGCCACACTTGTAGGAGTATGATGTACAGGGTTCAAGGAAATGTCACACATGAAGAAGTATGATGTAGATAGTCTAATCTAATGCAAGCATTAGTATAGGTCATATAGAGACAATTTAGTGTTGCCAATAATTCATCGTATACTTTGAGAATAGTGCTCAAGGAAAGGCCATTGCATATAGCAGCTCGTTGCACAAAGCATTTCACATTAGCAGGGTTCAAGGAAAGGCCACACTTGTAGGAGTATGATGTAGATAGTCTAACCTAATGCAAGCATTAATGATTGTTTTCATAGCCTCTCGAACCTGTGACCTATAGGTCAAGAGACAATTACTGTTGCCAATAATTCATTGTATAGTTTGAGAATAGTGCTCAAATCATGTTTCCTCTCAAGTTAGCTGCAGTATTTCAACATTCTTCTGGATTACCTTTGGAGCAACAATCAGCAATGACTACAAGCCTACAAGCTTACTGGATACAAACAGGGCCTTAACTTAAATCAAAGGAATGAATGAAATAAACTTAACTTGTTCTGCATTACAAACTGTTTCCTCATGATCTTCAAATGTTTCTCTAACCAAAGAAGGAAGAATAGGCTTTGTATGTTTAAATGAAATGGCTAGAACTTTTATTGCAACAATGACAATCAACAATAACACCCCTTCAACCATATAAGCATTAACCAATCTTACTGCAGTCTCCATAAAACCAATTTACAAATGTAAGACAATTTCGTAAAAAGAAAAAATCAAATGAAGAATGACACGAGAAGGAACAACGTATCTGAATTTACTGAACTACCAAAACTTTTCTTACACATGAATAAAAGAAACTGATGCTGTACACAGGAACGATATGCTGCTGCGTTGAAGAGAATGCTCACCAGAGTTTTTTGACGTTGACTTGGTAAACCATGAGACCGAAGATTCTGACTTGCATCTTATTGGAAGATTGTACACCAGAACCAGAACATGATATGTGCCTCGTTGTTCAGGTTCAATGAATGAATAGAGTTCCAATCGGGGTAGGATTATAAAACTGCAACTTCAGTGAATGGGTTTGGAAGAGCAAAGCAACTGGAAAATGATCCTTGAAGCTCGGGACATGGTTCAGGAGACACATTTTTAGAAGAGCCTGATATATTAGAGCATAACCATGGCGTAGAAGGGTCAGATGAAATGGAGATAGAGATATTTGATAGACATATAGAAGTGAAGGGAGATTCAGATAGCCCGGTGAAATTGCCTGCTATCGAGATATTTGTACCAACAATGTCCTCAAAGGTGATTCCACTAACTGTAGGTAACGAAGAAGGATCATATTTCTCATCTGGATGCGTATCAGAGTAACCAGTGGCCTTGATTCCCACTTGCAAGTTATCCATAACAACATTTGAAATGAGAATATCTTTGATGAAACCACCTCTTCCTCTTGCTGTCTTCAGCTCAATGCCGAAAAGGGAGTCATGTAGGGAACTAAGCTCTACTAGCACATCGGAGATACCACCAGACATCTCACTACCCAAAGCCACGCCAGCACCTGCAGCGGACTGTAACCTCACTCGTCTAATGTGGACATTTGAGGTAGGTTTCCCGTAGGAAATCCCATACTCATCCCAACCACTTTTAAGAACGATAGCATCGTAACCCATGCTAATGTTGCTGTTTTCAATGCAGACATGCTCAGAAGAATCTGAAAAGTGGACATAAGGTTGCATGTCAAGTCTAGAGTTACCAATCCTTCTTTTGTTGAATAAAAAAAGAAAAACAAGGGGAACCAATATAAATGTTTTCACAAAACATCAGGCCTAACTATTTCACATCGTCTCAACGACAAATCTATTCTGGGCTCATGTGCCAATCATAAAAATATTTACTCAGGGGAGGAGAAACAGCTAGTACTTCATCTTTGCCCAACTAAAATCCAGAGAAATGTGTCTATGATACTAAAGAAAACTCGTGTGATCAGAACTCAGTTTTTAGCAGTATTTGGAGAGCTAGCATTTAATATTTATGAACAGCTAAATTTTTAATCCTAAAAATGTTGTTTTCTTTTGCTTGAGGAAGCATGTCAGATAAATCAAAGCTATATATTTGAAGACCTATGAACATTTAACTGGTGAAGGTCTAAGGTTACAGCTTTTAATTAGCTTGGACATTTTAAAACAAATAAGATTAATGATTTCTTTTAACCAACCTGGGACAATCCCATTGGTGAACGGGGAGTCTTGTGGAGTATAAACCGTTAAGTTCTGAATGACCACATTACTGCAAGACATAAAATTTTCTCAAGGATTAGATAAACTCGGATTTTACAACAAGCAAAAGTAGATGAAACATTAAACTCCTTATACAGATAAATCGAGTTACCTGCAATATGCTGGATGGATGTTCCAACCAGGAGCATTCAATAAGGTCAAGTTTGAAATAACAACATTTCTGGAGCTAACAAACTCTACTAGGTGAGGTCGAGTATAATTTAAGGAATGGGAATTGAACTTCTCCCACCAAATAGAGCCCTGGCCATCGATAGTTCCATTGTTACCTGCAGAATTGTTAAGAAATAAGTAGGTTGCATAAAGGTAAAATAAAGAGGAATGTAAAACTATAAACCACTTGATGAAGGATTCCTTGCCTGTTATTACAACATCAGTCAAATTATTTCCAGAGATCAAGCTGCGGTATCTTCCATATTGTGCCTCAATACCTCGGCCATAAGATGGTAAAGCTTCAACTACATCCCAATGATCGAAGTCCTGAATAGTGAATGCACAAAATATTAACCGCGACATGCATTAAAATGCATAGAGATCTAAGTTTATGGATAAAAACTGAAGCACTTATCAAAACCATCATCAACAAAATTTAAGTTATTGCAGTCGTGACAACATATAATGTAGTTAACCTCTATATTGGAGTTCCCATGTATATGTCAAGAATTTCATTTTATTTGTGAAATAGTAATCCATAGATCCTAATCCCAAAGTGCCAATGTATCTCATCCTTGAAACCAATGGTTGACAACCCCATTACACGATGCTGAAATTGTTTTAGCATTGTAACTAGGCTAGTCTTTTGTTTAAAAACACACAAAAAAAAAAAAAGAGATAAGAAATGCAACATGGACACTAAGACAAAGTTCAGAAGCTAACCTCAGATGCTAGAATAACAGCATCTTTTTCCAGGAACAGTGTAAGATGGCTAGTAAGATTGATGCTTCTAGTCAGCCACTTTCCAGCAGGAACATAGAGCTGCGCTCCACCCTTGTCAGCAAAGGACTTGAGATAGAAAATAGCATTCTGAAACGCGACGGTATTAATAGTTTTTCCATCACCCACAGCCCCAAAGTCCAATACTGACACACTGTGAGGTCTGGGTTTCAAATGCTTATTGAACTTGCATTCTCCTTCAAATTGAGCTTCACTCTGTACTTTACAGTGACTGAACACCAACAGCAAAAGTAGCACTGCCTGGAAACAAAATCAAAGAGAAAAGGTAAATCATCCAGCATTTTACTGAATTTCTAAACTTTCACTATCATGTAAGCTAATAAAATCTATGTCGTGGCCTAATATATTTGCAAGTTCCCTAATCAGCATCACAGAGATACATTGTCTCGGTTCTACCTTAACATATTTTGGCATATTTTCACTGTTTGCAGATCTCACAGAGAAAAAATTCAAGTTTTTTGGCTGCTGCTTTATTTTTTTTCACATTCAAATCAAACATGGAGAAAGAAGATAGCCACATTGAAAAAGTACTAATCTTTACCCACATTCAACACAGAAAAATGCTGAGAAGAACCAACTACATAAAAGCTGATGTGACAAAGGAACAGGAAACACCAGTAGAAAGAACACAAGTAGATATTCTTTTCCTTTTATAGAAAAAGCTCTCAACTTGATTAGTAACCTATAGATAGAGACTTCATTTGGAGCACAAAACACTGAGAAATTACGGTACCTGATAAGTGTTTACTTCAAATGAGAATGAAAAGAGAAAAAGTGTATTTATAACTTGGTCAGCTTTCATAATTTATATCACACTTCATCAAGTCATTGTAAACCATTAGTAGTTTCTCAATCAGATCCCTTCTACCAGGATTGATGTGCTAGAAGACAAAACAAAATTTCACTATAAAAATCAAAACTTTATGATTGCAAAGACCATCCAAACAAATCTTAAATCCACCAAATCCTTATCTTGAAAATACAATGTAGACAAAAACATTAGGCATCCCAGTTAGATAATACAAGAGATCAAGCAAATCTCTACAAAACCCTGTTAGTAAATCCAATTCAGAGCACAAATACTAAGTTCTAAACTCCCCACCCCCACCCCCACCCCCTAGTAAGGAAAAGAAGTGAAACCAATTGAACCAAGAATCATTTTTTAACCACAAATATCACAATCTAGCAAATACCCACTAATTTTTCAAGTGAAAATATCAAATTAAAGACATGAAAATCAAGATTTAGTCAAAAAACAAGACACCCTCAGTTTAAAAAAACAAGAACACAAAAATGAAAATAAATAAATAAACCAACGTACTTACTAGCCTCTTCATGATTGTTTTCTTCTCTGACATAGTGACATTCACAAATCTTGAACCACCCACCCCCTCTTCTCCAAAAAAGCTTAAAACTTTCATAACCAAAATGAGAAGAGGGAGGATGAAGAAGGGAAGGTAGAGAAGAGAAGAGAAGAGAAGAGGGTGTTTGTATTTGTATGATAGATGAGAGAGTGGCAATTAAGGAGAAAAAAAAAATAATCCCTCCGTCTCAATTTATTTGTCTAATTTTAACTCGACACTAAAATTCTATTTAGATTGACTTATTTTAAGGGGTTTTAAACCAAAATAGCTTTTAATCAACTTTGAAGCGTTTGAATAAAAAAAAATATACCTATTTTTAAGTCAAAATAATGAAAATAAATAAAAAATCAGAAGATGGACTTTCTAATTTAAGATTTTTAGTTTATAAGTCATAAGCCAAAAATCAGTCCAAACAAACTCAAAATTTAAGAAAAAATAAAATTACAGCTTTTAAATACCATGGCCTAACAATCTTTAACCATGTTGAGTTAAAAATATATTACATGGAAAATTAAAAAATAATTAAGACAATAAATTATGACAGAGAAATATTTTAGATATGAAATTCACGCTTTTAATAATTTAGATATAAAATTTAAAAATCAAATAATTTAAATTTATTTTTGACTCTTACCTCGCTAAATTAAATTGGAACTACTAATGCATTACTAAGGCTACCAATAGAAAAAAGAAAAAACGGATGGTAAGAGAAAGGGACAGCGAAGAATTAGAAAAAGACAGCTCTTCATCTACACATAATATTATTAATATTATTATTATTTATTAACACTAATAAAATAAAACAGAATGAATGTGAACAATTTAATTGGGTTCATTTTTGTATATATCGTCTTATATGCAAATAATGGAAAAGAAAAAACGTACAGAATAATTAATATTTAATTAACGTAATTATTAGTCATTAATCACTCTGTAATTTTATTTTTATTTTTCTAACGGACATTGCCGACACTCAATCAACAGAACAACAAACGGCTGGAGAGTAGTACGAGGCATTGACTGTGTAACTACTACAGCTACAGTTATATAGACGCATGACTTTTGGTCATAATACTAAGCAATTAATAGGTTCCTAACTCCTCTCCTTCACAAAATTACTCGTTCTGTTCATTTTTACTCGTTCATTTTGAATCTCGTATAAAGTATGAAGAAAATCATGTTAGAAGTGTTATCCTCGAATAGACCCTGCAATGCGCTATCCAAATTTAGTTGGAGCTCTAAGATGAACTTCAAACACTGAATGGAAAACTAATATATAAAAAATAAAAATGAATTGATATACTCTTAGAAAATAAACGGGAGAATGGGTATTAATGTTAATGATAAAATAAGAGGAAAATAATTGTTGTTTTTTAATATGTTAAAGTGAAAATAATTGTTGTTTTTTAATATGTTAAAAGTGAGTGTGAATTTATTTTTGAATTATTAAACGAGTTAAAGTGAGCAAAACTAAAAAATAACCATTTTATTCTAAGAGGATAGCTTAATGGTAAATAATTATTCAGATTTATTATTACATCTAAGCATATTAATTTTGGCATAAGCTAAAAATTAAGTAATACTCTATGTGAGAATACAAACAAATCAAACCTGATTAAAGTGAGAAAAAATTGTAGGTGAAAACGACTATACATTTAGGAGACATTTTGTTGCATGAATTAGGTGTTTGCTGTGGGTATTGACTAAATTCAGGATCTTTAGTTTTTTTTATCTATCTCATATAAAATTTGAGATAATCTTCTTTTGAATCAAATGATTTTTTATTGGCTTAGTATAAACTCTATACGTGAACAACGCATTTATTTTTTCGTCATAATAATATTGTTAAGAAATTCAATTACATCTATTTTAGAAAAAATCTACCCTCCATCTTTACCTTTAATCAAAAATCTCAAGTCATAGTAAATTTTCAATGTTACAAATGACTCTAAATTAACTAATCGAGTCAATGAATTTCAGACATGAAATTTAACTCGTTATGACTAGTTTTGTCCTCTTTATTTTTTGTTTTTTTGTTAATAATGCTAGCCATGTTAGTTTTTTCGACGTGCTATTTCAGTTATTTCATCAAATATTTATTACTTTAAAAGTCGTTTGGTTTGCATATTAAATTATTTTTTGAAATTACCATCTTTGAAGTAATTTATGTATAATTTACATAAATCTCATAGTGTTAAGATTTAATTACATTATTTTCTTATTCTTTTTCAAATTACAAAAATTCCTTAAAATTAATAGATTTCAAATATATCACTAGACTTCTGGATACATCAACAGACATATGAATACACAAGAAAGGGATGTATCAGAGAAGAGATAGGGCATCCAGATACATAAGGAAGGGATGTATCTTTGAAAGGAGAGAGATGTATCTGAGAGGCAATACGGATTATGATAAAAAAATAAAATTAAATAATTTTTTCTTAATTTATTCCACCAAAGAGATGGGATAAAAATAATCTCAAATTTGATATTATAAGATGGGATATCAAAGTTAAATTTAGATATTATGATGAATCAAATAGAATACAAAATGAATTTCAAAACCCAAAAAATATCTTCTATCTTATTCTGCGTATCAAACGATATATAGAATAAGTATTATAATTGGGGTCCTTATGAAGGGGATTGCATGTGGTTGATGAGAAAAATAGTAGTGAGCCCACATGAATGATGTGTGGGAAATGCAAGGCTGGCATTAGTGAGGGTGCCAGATCATATGAGTCTAAGTGGGCCCTTTGTCTTCTTCTTCACAAATTATTAAATGACACATTTACCCTGCTCTTCTGGTCCTCCTTGTCTCTTCTGCTCCCTTCAACTCAATCTAGCAATTATTCCCACTTTTTTATTCTTTTTTTTTATTATTATTATTATAAATATTTATTATTCTTTGTGCTTTTCCAGTTAGTCTTATTTTGTTAGTATCTCTTTTTTAAACTTAACACTACTAATTGCCTCCTAAAAGTCTTTAAGGTGTTTCTTGCAAGTTTTCTTTTCTTTTTGCAAAAAAAATAATTAAAAAAAGTGTTTGTTTCAAAATGAGAATTTTAAAATTAAGTAAAACGCGCTCATAATCTGACGGAAACATTTTTTCTTATCTTCTATGTAGGAATAGAAATATACACATTATACTTTTTGAATTTCATATGTAAAGATATATATGTTGAATATGTTAGTGGTATTTAAGTAATTAAATGAAGTTCCATTAAATGCAAATAATACAAATTAGATTATTAAAAAAAAGTTATAGTGTAAGCTCATGCATGTTATAGAAAATTATTCACTAGTTTTATAGAAAATTCTTCTCAACAACTTCACTTGATTAAAACGTCACAAGGAGGATTTTTTTTTTTTTGTGTTACTGGAGAAGAACTATCGAGGAGTTTGTTTTTTAAATTCGTTTTTATTGTAATTTGACATAATGATTAGGAGAGTCCTATCAGTTGTGTCTATTTATTTTTATTATTAATACGCGAATAAGACAAATCTAATTCCTTCATTAAGTATGAAAATTACCTCCATCAACACATTAAAATTTTAAAAAAATTACTCCTATATGTTTTTTTTTAATGAATAACATCAAACAAATATTTTTAACAAGAACCTGAAAAAAATAATCAGACTCAGTTTTTGCAAAAGGTGAAACAAAAGTTTTATAATACATAGGTTTGTCAGCAGGACCAAATTTTAAATATATGCATCAAGATTAGTTAATTCAACTTCAGGAGTCAATGCTAAATAATAATAAAAAATTCTTTATAGGTAATCTATAAGTTATTTAAATTTTTAGGTGTTAGTTTTAATAACATTCATTGTTATTTATTTTCCCCTGATCATGATGCAATATTTTATAAATTTATCGATTTGGTACATGTCAAAAGTGTACAAGTGTTGGGTTACAACCGTTAATTAATTAGTACTAGTAAAACTATTAAATTAAGACCAACAAACTGTCCTTCTGGGAAACAAAAATAGTTAAATTATCCATCATTCTTTCGGTTAAATTAAACAATTACTGACTTTTCAATAGGATAAAAAAGAGTTTATAACTAAATACGGTTTATAATAATAATAATATATTTAGGGTTTGTTTGGAAAGCCTCCTGATAATTGGAATTAGTGTAATTACTAGGGTAATAATTACCAGCCTAGTAATTATACAGTCTAATAATTACACTGACATGTTTGGTTGTCATAGTGTAATTACACTGTAATTACACATATCATGTTTGGTTGTCACAGTGTAATTACACATGTTCTGTTTGGATGCACAATAGCAATCATAATATTATATTAAATTTTAAAAATAAAAATTAATTATTTAAAATTTATACTAGACAAATAAGAAACTATATAAATGGTATTAAATTAAATATTTAAGATATATATATAATTTTTTTGAAATATATTAATTAATAAACATATGTTCTTAACTAATATTATGAAAAAATAATTGATTTAATTTTTTCAAATTAATATATTTCAATTGAATTGATCATAAAAACTAAAAGTA
>JAJOOH010006066.1:0-12509 GCA_029582605.1 Solanum gracilifrons
TGTGGGCTGGGCCGATCGTTTTCTGGCCCACACCAAAAATGGGCTAGCCCGGCCTGACCCGTAAAATGTCAAAGCCTGTATGGGTTAGCCCGGATGGGGTGGGCTAGCCCATATTGACAGCTCTAGCCTCAAGCAAGTTTTTGTGATGAAGTCTGCTTAGATTCTTACAGGTTGATAAATGCGTCGCAAGGCCGACAACTATTTACCAAGGAATAATTTAGTAGCTCTTCACTGTAATTATTATTATAGGTGTAATAACACCGTAGTTGCATGTATTGGTAGTTAATTATTTCAAAATTAGTGGGATCAGTTTAAAATTTATGTCTTTTTAATTTTGAATTACATTAAGGGCAGTAGTGATTCCTAAAATATAGATAATTGATTAAAATAGAATATATTTAAAAAAAAAACAACTACACGTGTATTATTTTAAAATATCTTTCCACAACCTCCATATTTATAGCAAAACAATACCCTAATAATTTTCGTTTTAACTTGCATTAAAATTTTAAATTATTTTAAATTTCTGTAAACTTTTAAATTGAAATTACGGAAAAGAGTCAAAAATACCCTTCATCTATCTGAAAAGGTTCAAATATACCCCTCGTTTATGTATTGAGTTAAAAATACCCTTCAGTCTACCTTTTGGGTTCATTTTTACCCTTAACATTAACAGCCTTCTTTTAAATTATTATAATTATTCTTTTTTATTATGTGGCGTCTTCCTATTGGATAAAATCAAGTCCCAACCCATCAATTTTTTTAACCCACCCAACCCATGACCCAAACCCAACAAAAAGATATATTTCTTTCTTCCTTAAAACCTAATAACCTCTTTTTTCTTCCTGGTAACTCATTAATGTCTTCCCCATAATTGCAGCAAAAAAACTGCACTTAAAACTATCAAAAACAACACAAAACTTGGAACAAAACAACTTCAAAGCTGCACTTAACAACAACTAAATTCAACAAAAAAAACAACACCAAAACTGTAAAAATAAAATAAAATACACAACAACAAAAAACAAGTTAAATGAGATTAAAAAAAAACTGAATCAAAATTTGATAATAAACAACACCAAAATGGGTCAAAAAACAAAAATAAAATTGGTCCCAATTTACTTCATTAACGTACAGTATAATGAAACTTGTTGCTGATTATACTTGGTTCGAAAATGTAAGAGCATTAACGAGGGAGGGAGATGGTATTTTTTTATTTCTTTTGATGGTTTTTTAGTTGGATTTGGGTCATTGCCTTGTGGATATGTGTCGGGGCAAGTTGAAAAAAATTGAAGGGTTAGGTATTTGATTTCGTCCAATAGGAATATACCATGTAATAAATAACAATAATAATAATAAATAACAATAATAATAATAACTAAAAAAAAGGGTTGTTAGTTTTTAAGGGTAAAAATGAACCAAAAGATAAACGGAAGGGTATTTTTAGCCCAATACATGAGCGAGGGGTATATTTGAACCTTTTCAGATAGTCCAAGGGTATTTTTGGCCCTTTTCCCTATAATAAATTACAGTTGAAAATAAATGACAAAAATGAATAAACAATTATTTAGGCTGAGGCGCGGATATCTCGCTCTCTTTAAGGAGATTCAAGCCCACAACGACATAATCTACACCGATTCAGCAGTAATACTCTTGACTTGTCCCCTCCGGGATACAACAGCCCAACAACGCCGTACAACTCAACCAACTCCGGATTAGTTGAAGAGTCCAAAACTCCACAAAAGAACACATTCTTCAACATATAATTACTCTCTTGTTTGTATAGTGAATACAGTTGAAGACTAAGAATACTTTCTTTTGTCTCAACTCTTTCTTTCACTACACTGACTCAATATACACAATATAACACTTCTCATTTTTTTTACACTCTTTCTCTTGTATCTCATCTTATTTTTAATCCAAAGGAAGACATCACTATTTATAGGTGAGAATTCTTCCTTACAATGAATAGGAAGATAATGAGTAGTATATTGGGTAAATGAATAGCTCAAATATTACATAAATTATAAGGTATAATGAGGTCGACTAATGGGTGGAATTAGTGGTAGATTATGACAATATTGGTTACAAGAGTTACATCACAACAATGACCACATTTTTGTCAACTTATACCCACTAACATATGCACTTAATATTTTAATTTTAATAGTAAAATGCATAAACACCAACATTTCCCCACTCATTTCAATATTAAAATAGGAGAGTGTTTCACAATTTAGTTGAAGGTACGTAGACTATTGTGCGTAATGAAGGTGTGCTCTGCATTGAACATTCACTTAGTAAAACAATAACATTTACTCCAGAATCAGTAGTGGTCTCAGACTTGAACTATGACTGCTTAAGGAAAATAAAGTATCATTGCTTATACACAATAATCAAGGTGTTGACATAAGCTTTAATAGCCAGCACATTACAGCCTTGTGCTATCCCGATTTTCATGAGTGTTTTTTTGAGAACAAGCTCATTCTCATAGAAAGTGACCTACTTTCACACTCATATAGGTGAAATCTGTCAAGGGTGCTCCTATAATTTGACACCCCACTCATACGAGATACATACTTTCATTAAGAGTTCAAGACTCAACCTCCACAAATCATTATAGGATAAATGCACTCACATCATAGGGATTGAATAAAATTAAAAATAGTGCATTTCACAACAAGTCATCATATGATTCGTTCTTCCCATTGAACCTGATTATAGGATCTCTAGTTCCTAGGTTGGGTTTCCTCACATATAACTTAGAATTTTTTAGCTTCAATTTCATCCCTCTCGATGTGCTTCAGACTCTTTATCTTGCTAAGGCATTAGTTTATAAATCGTTATAATAACGATTTTGTATTCAACCATTATATTGGTGCTATCACAATTAATCAAAATTAGAAAAATTATTTTCTCAAAATAAAGTGTTTCAATTCACTTTTTCACTTGTTGAAGCTTCTTTTTTTTTCTTCTTACTTCAACCTCCATAGTAGATAAGCAAGCAATATAGTTTGCTTTTCTCACTTCCAACAAATAGCACCAATTTTCCCAGCTTGTACCTGCTAAGTACTTTTTCTGCAAACATAATATCAAGTCAGGTTGTTAGTCACATAGCTCATATTTTTATTAGGCTAGCAAACTCCCCTTTTTTATTTGTCATAGCTTTCTCACACAATTGAATCAAAAGGAGTTGCAAGACTCACACAACCAACAAAATTGTATTTCACAAATTTTTCAATATTATGTAACTTGACAAGAAAAATTCCATCACATGTTTATGATATTTTTTCATTCTAAGAATGAATTTTTCTCTCCCAAAACATTTCATGTTAAATGGCTACTCAACATGGTTTTCATAATTTATTTATAATTCTCATGTTAGAGCTAAAATCATCTCATTATAGCCAAACAACAACATGTGATTTATTCCACAATAAATATATGCACTTGTAATACTCTTTTTTTTTAGAGCATTTCTCAAATATGCAGAAATCACAATTTCACAACAAAAAAAATTCATCATTTCATGAATCCCCACTATTTTAAGAATTTAAATATCACTTTTTTCATGAAAATTAATATCACTTTATTCATGAAAATACTAGGTAAAAAGTTTTTCCTTTACCTTTTTCTCCGCCTGAATTGAGCAAGTAGAAAAATACTTTACCCATTCATCTCTTCTCTTCCATCTCTTGAAGAGAGTGACGTTTGAGAGGAATGATGTTGAGATCCTTATCTTGATATCCGCACTTTTTCAAACTATAACAAAAACGTGAATCTCCTTAAAATTGATAGTGCAATATACCACAAATACAAAATATTACAGTTGAAAATAAAATGACAAAAATGAATAAACAAATCTTTAGGATGAGGCGCGGATATCTCGCTCTCTTTCAAATTGTAACTAAACATGAATCTCCTTAAAATTGTCGGTGCAATATACCACAAATACAATAAATTACAGTTGAGAATAAAATGACAAAAATGAATAAGCAATTGTTTAGGCTAAGGCGCGGATATCTCGCTCTCTTTAAGGAGATTCAAGCCCACTGCGGCATAATCTACACCGATCCAGCAGTAATACTCTTGACTTGTTCCCTTCAGAATACAACAACCCAACAACGTCGTACAACTCAAACAACTCCGAATTAGTTGAAGAGTCCAAAGCTCCACAAAAGAACACCTTCTTCAACATATAATTACTCTCTTGTTTGTATAGTGAATATAGTTGAAGATCTTAAGAATATTTTCTTTCGTCTCAACCTTTCTTTCACTACACTAACTCAATATACACTGTACACAATGTAACACTTCTCATTTGTTTTACACTCTTTCTCTTGTATCTCATCTTCTTTTTAATCCAAAGAAGACATCACTATTTATAGGCGAACAATGAATATAAAGATAATGAGTAGTATATAGGGTAAATGAATAGCCCAAAAGATTACATAAGTTACAAGGTATAATGAGGTAGAATAATGAGTGAAACCAGTGATAGATCATGGCAATAGTGATTACAAGAGTTACATAATGCATCTATTTAAATATCCCACAAATCTTCATTGATGAAAACATCATAATTAGTCAATGAAAATGAAGTTAGAAATCAACTATACAAGACACAGACCTTGATCTCTTCTGTTTGGAAAAAAGAAAGTTACGCAATTACTTTCAATAAACAGATCATA
This sequence comes from Solanum gracilifrons, assembly GCA_029582605.1. Lineage (NCBI taxonomy): Eukaryota > Viridiplantae > Streptophyta > Magnoliopsida > Solanales > Solanaceae > Solanum > Solanum gracilifrons. The sequence continues at coordinate 4,692 of JAJOOH010006066.1, forward strand.
AAGATTGTCAGTCGAAAATAGTCAAAGCATATGATAGAAAAAAGCAAGAAAATTGATTCCAAGTAGAATGTTACTGCTACCATTTCTTCTAAAAATAAAATAATTTAGCTGTAAGAGGAGTCATAGTTAACTCAGTAAAAGTTTTTGAGTTCTGGTAAAAGTCTACTTAGTTGTAGGAGGAGTTAAAAGGTTGTTCATTGATCGATTTGATTTTATATATTATCGATTTTCAATATTTATATTACCAAAACTAATTAATGTTATAACTAATTCGGATCACATTGTCATTGCGCAAGTCCTAGTTCAGAACTAGTAGTTCTCTATTAAAATTTTCTTTATTTAATACTATCTTCATCCACTTTTAATTGTTATAATTTCTTTTCTTAGAGTTAAACTATAAAAAATATGATTAACATTTTACGATGTATTTCTTCATCATATTGATATGCAAAAAATTGAAATTTATGATACTTTTCGTATAAATTTTGAATATCTAAAAAATATAATGTAATTTAACTTTTAAAATTAATAAAATTAATTTTCAAAAAGTGTAACATGACACATAAAAGTGGACACATGGATTATGAATAGTCATAATTTAAGATCTTTAGATATGACTAATTAATGTTGTATAACAAAGTAGAAAACACCATATAACATACTGACAAGTAATCCATTCTCAGTTTGGTACCAATAATACACGGTTGGACCACAAGTCAGGACCAACTTGCAAGGTGTTACATTGTTTGGTGCTTGCGGGTCCATTCTTTCTCCTTCTACACATTAGTTGTCATATATATATGGACTAGATACAGAGAGTCCGTACAAGTACGAGTTTAATATATATTATTTTGATTTTCTTAATTTATATGGTATAAATGAAAATAAGAGAGTTAGTTGAATTTTAAAATAACTTAAGTTGTTAATTATTGTGATTCATATTACTTTTTATGTAATTTTCAAATAATATTTGTTACTTTTTCAATCCTAATTTGTCTAGCATAGGTGAAGTTTCAAAAATCAACCAAATTATTAATATATTTTAAAAATATTTTTAGTTATTAATTATTATAATATTATGCAATTTTTAAATATAACATACTAAAAAAGAACGTAAGATAAACAAATTAAAATATTTAAAAAAAAAAAAATGTAAACTAGAGTTTGAACTTATAACTTCTTACATGAAAATTTTAACTTTAAACAGAATGCTAGAAGCAGCTAAATAAACTCTTTATACAAACAAACAAAATAAAGATCATGAAACAGACAGGTAAAACAACTAAATTGATACCTCTTAATACCTTATATAACGGAATATATTTGTTATAAAATAATACTGTAATAAAAATATAAGATAATAAAGAGAGATATGGTGTGTTCAATATGGAAGAACATATACTCATATTTTTCAATCTTTGCATGTTCAAAAGGTTAATTTTTTTTTTATCATCCTCACCTTCATCTCTGGAGTCCTATCTTCACAATCATATTCCTACCCCATTTCACCCCACTTGGCATATTAACTTATCTAGATTAAAACATATAAAATATTAAGAGTGAAACACTCTCACCAGTACACCACAATCCATGTTGGTAACAAAAATTATTTGGAAAGCCACTTGTCAGAGGCGTATCTAAGGGGGGTCACCGGGTTCACGTAAACCTATGATCCCCTCCCGAGATCATATATTAGTGTTATATTTTTAAAAAAATATTGAAATATAGATGTGTGAACCCACACTCGGAGTATCACATAATGCGATTATGACTGGGTGCACCTTTCTCAGCGGGTTACAAATTTAAATTTTATATATATCTTGTTTTATTTTTCTTTCTAAAATTAGATAATACTTCTCTAATTGTAATTGCACTTTTCATTTTAAAATTTTATATATATCAAAATTAATTTTAGACCTATAATTTTAAAATTTTAATGATTTTTGTTAAAAACCTAATTGAACCGATCAAATTTATATTATAAATCAACCCTTTTATAATAATGCACCTATCATCTCAAAATCCCGAATATGCCTCTGCCACTTGTAAGCTTCTTTAGAATCTGATAACTACCTAGCTACTTGTAGATTTTTCTCAAGAAGCTACTTGCAAAGTTGCACGTGAATTACTCACAAGCTGTTGGAATATTAAATGAATATTCACATTAATTTAGTCGAGTATATTTTACTGTCTGGTTCATTTTTAATTGTCGTAGTTTTCTTTTTTGAAGTCAAACGATAATTTCAACATTTTATGATCTATTTATTCATCATATTGACATGTAAAAAATTGAAATTTATAATACTTTTCGTATAATTTTTGAATATTTAAATTTTTTGTTTAAAATAATAAATTAATGTAATTTAATTTAACTTTAAAAATTAGTTAAATTGACTTTCGAAAAACGCAACTTAACAATTAAAAGTGGACAGAGGGAATACGATATTTTAAAATTCATTTTTATTGGATTGATGTGAGTTAATATTTAATTATTCGTTGTAGAGATTTTATGAGTCACGTATTACGTAGATATTCTTTTACCCGGGAAGTAACAGTAACACTTTGACTTTCTTTTTTTAACTCGTACTCCCTCCAGATCTTCAAACTAAAAATAGATACTTTAAAATAATTACTTGTCCATCTCATTTTATGTGGTATTTTTTGTATTTTGAGATTCAAATAAGTTTATTTTTTTATCGTAAGTTTTTCATAGATGTTTTAGACATTTTGAATTATCAATTATTGTGATTTATAGTACTTTTTACGTAGTTTACAAATATATAAATTTCATTTCAATTTTTTTGAAAATTCCATGCGCAAATTACCGGTCAAACTTAAACTGTTTGACTTTCGAAAAACGAAAAATTTCACATAAATTGAGACAAAGGGAGTACTCACTCCATCTCATTTTATATGTCATCCCTTTCTATAAATAGTTGATCCATAATACTTGTCATTTCATAAAATCAATGCATAAATTAGCATATTGTTCCTTTTTTACCTTGCGAGTTATTAGCATTGAAAACATACATTTGACCAACTTAGAAAAGTTAAATAAATGATTCATGTTCATTGATTAAATTAATTAATCAAAATAAATTAATTCATATTCATTAATTGAAAACTTGAGTTTCAAAAAAATTAAATAAGGGTAGAAGGGTAAACTTACATCATTTCTTAATGCAAGTGCAAAGTAAAAATGTGACATATAAAATGGGACAGAGGGAGTATTATTTTTAAAAATTACTTCCTCCGTTCCTTTTTACTTGTCATTTATTTCTAAAATAAATTTTCATTTTTACTTGTCACTTTTAACATATCAAGAAAAGACAATAATTTTTTTCATGTTTTACTCTTAGCATTACATACTTTTTTTCAAATCATTTTCCAATACATCATTTAACAGGGGATAGTTTGGTAAAATACTTATATCATTAATTATTTTCTTAAAGGGTGTGCCAGTCAAACGGTGACAAGTAAAAGTGAACGGAGGGAGTAAAATATGTAATTAAGTACACATTCTCTATAATTTTATCTTAGTAATAATTATTTTTGTAATTAGTACTTCTTTTGTTCCAATTTATATGACACATTTCGTTTTTCGAGAGTCAAACAGTTTAAATTTGATCGGAAATTTGCATATGAAATCTTCAACTTTTTAAAAATAAAATTTATATATTTGTAAACTACGTAAAAAGTACTATAAGTCACAATAATTGACAGTTCAAAATATTTATAAGATATATGAAAAATTTACAGTCAAAGATAAACTTCTTTGAATCTTGAATCTGAAATGTGTCACATAAATTGGGACAAAGAGAATAAAAAATATTAGGGAAAATTGTGCAGAATAACAAACATTTAAATTATATTAAATGTTATAACTACTGTTTAGAGAAATTATAATTAACAGTTATAGGTTCGCCCAATCTTGTTATTACCCTAATTTGCATAATTCGTCTGATTTGTATAAATACTTCGGTTCCTAGTTATATAAATTCAGAATTTTGTATATCTTTACCCTATTATTTGTATACAATTTATAATAAAATATCCTATTTGTATATTGGCAAGCGAAATGTACAAATGGAATTCTGAAAAATTCATAAATGTGTAAATATAGAATTTGTATATACTTACCAGTTACCTTATTTGTATATTCACAAGCGAAATATACAAACAGACAGAAATATATACCCGCAACCTCCATAGCAAATGAAACTATAGCTATGAAGCGTAATTAACAAAACTATAGTTATGAAGTGCAATTAACGAAACTATAGTTATAAAACCTTATTATGTCTATTATGTTTGTTATTTATAAAAGGTATAAAATTATCTCTATATATTAATTGATTAATATAAAAACTCAAGTAAGGAAAATATATACATATTTTAATACTGTGACTATTTAAATTATTTTATTTATTTATAAATAAAAATTTAGAAAAACTATTATTAAGAAAAAAAATATTTTAAATAATTAGATATAAAAATATAAGTCATAATTTCTCAAGAGACCTATGATAAAAAAAAATATGAAAAGTAAAATGACGGGAAGTAGTTAGGAAGAATTAATTGGTTGATGGTATTTCAACGTTATCTAATTAATGCTAGCTGTTCGCCTTTCTTTTCACAACTGAACGTAGTTATTAATGCTTTTAAAGGCAATTTTGACAGGAAAAATAGCGACTACCTTAGATTAGCCCTCTAAAAGACAGATACGGATACTATTTTCATCCACTTTTAATTATCATAATTTTTTTAGCGTAAAACAATAATAATTTTAATTCATATTTTATTATATATTTTTTCATCATATTGATATGCAAAAATTTGTTATTTATAGTATTTTCTGTATAGTTTTTGAATATCTAATTTTTTTGTTTAAAATATCAAATTAATATAATTTAATTTAACTTTAAAAATTACTCAACTTTCAAAAAACGTGATATGACAATTAAAAGTGAGTAGAGAAAATATTTATCAAGTCATTCTCCCATTACACTTTTGACAAAATTTGGGACTCTTGTTTGAAAGAGGTAGCACAATTTCATTCTCACTTAACTCATTATACTAATTCTCTTCTAACTTATTTATACACCCCATCTTTTACTGTAAACAAAAAAATTCATACAACCCATGAGTATAAATGATTTAGGAATTACTAATTAATTAGCAACTTTTCGATCGCAATCTTTAATTAGTACTTTCTTTATCTTAATTTATATGATATAATTTAATTGAATTCGAAAATTTGAGAAATATGATTTTTTTAATAATATTTCAAAATTCTTCTTACAAAAGTATATTTTGTGGATTTTTTGCAAATAAGTATATTTTTAAAAATATTAATAGTGTCAGTATGTATTTATCAAATAAAAATATATATTATTTTTAAGGATAGATTATAATAAAAAGTTTTATTGAGACAAAGGAAGTAAGTAATAAATAGTACTCTCTTTGTCTCAATTTATAATGTGACACGTTTTTCTTTTTGATAAGTCCAAAAAGAATATTATTTTTCTATCATTGAAAATAATTTGACTTAAATTTTTTTATTTTACCCTTAATTAAAAGATTTATAGTCATACAAATGATCAAAAAATATTTTAGACCACAAATTTAAAAAAAAATAAAAAATCTTAAACTTTATATCAAGTTAAATACTCTAATATCACATGAATTAAATTAAGACAAAAATTATATTTCGCTCAATTAACTTAAATTTTAACTAATTTATTTAATAGCTCGATCTATTTTAACTCACATAGTTCAACTCATTTAAAATATAGGCTAATATATAACTCAAATGGACCTGAGAAAATTTATTAACATATTCTTGTAATAATTTTTTAAAAATGATGTCCTATTATTTTTTTTGTTTATAATTAATATTATAATTTTTTTGTTTATTATTAATTTTTTTTATATTTTTTCAACTTATGTATAACTAATACACTAATTATATTAAAATATATTTAACTAATACATAAAAATGTATGATATTAATAATACAAACGATTTAATGCATGCACTGAATTGATGAAAGACACAATTGCCCCTCCACATCCTTACCATATTTGTGGAGATATACTTGTAAGCAAATATTTTTTTTTAAAGAAATTATGAAATGCATGCCATCTTTAATATATCAAATCAAATATTATACAAAATAATAATTTTATCATAGCTAATACAAACATTATTAATACATCATATTTAATACTATTGTCATATATTCTACCAAACGGTCTCTTATAAACAACTTAAAACAAACCATAAAAAAAAAAAAAAAAACTTAATAAAATTTTACACGTTGGATTATAATCTATTTCTTAAAACTTATTTCGAATACTTTATTAACATAATTTATTTTAATTAGCATAATTTTATATAACCCGTCTATTTAACACTCCTACTAAACCATAGAATTACAAGAAAGGCGTCAAATGCTGAAAATCTTATCAGGAAGAAGAGATAACACTCCAAAATATGCGGTTGTGGTCATCACACATCCCTCCTCTCATTCTTTGGACAGAGACCACAAACTACAAAAAAAAAATAAAAAAAATCCATGATATAAATCTACAATATAATCACGTTCGCTATCTCTGAATAGGTCCTGCAATACGCGATTTGAATTTAATTAAAGCTCTAATGTAAACTCCAGATACCCAGATGAGAAGCCAAAAAGAAAATATTCAGAATTTTTTCCATTGAATCAATAACATTAAAATACAAGGTAACAAGAGGTAGATAAGAGAGATATTATTTTGCTTCAATTATTTTGATATATGAATAAACTGATTTAACTTTCTATTTATAGAAAAAAAGAAGAAATTATTGCAAGAATTTCAAGAAAGTATTCTTAAGACTTTACACAGAATTTAACTATACTATTTTCAAATTGTTTGCTTAATTGCATCTTAAAAAGTTGTTATAAGCCTTCTCAAAAAGCTATCATATTTTATTTTTTTTCAGAAAGACATCTCCATAACCTACTTGCAAGTTGTTTAAATGAACTACTTTTGCCTTAGCTATTTGTAAGGTATTTTCTTTATTACAAATTTCATATATAAAAATACTTAAATAAATATTCACAATACAAATATATTTACAACACATAAATAAATTTATATTTCACACAAAAAAAAAAAAATTAAGTGCAATTTAACCTCATCAAATAAAGTTGCATCCACCTTTGCATATCAAGCTTGCTGCATATATATTAGGGAAAAGGATGGTCAAAAATACCCCTCAACTTTGCTTTATTAGTTGATTTTATCCTCGCCGTTAAAATGAAGTTAATTTTACTCCTTTCATTACTAATTTCACCATATGTGCCCCTCTTTTGACGGAAAGCCCCAAATCAACTCAAATTAACTCGATTTCAATTGAAATTACCCGATTTTCTCTTTTCAATACAAATCCGACCCACTAAACCAAATGAATTAATACCAAATTAAAACCCAAACCCATCTCTCTAATATTCTTCATCTCCTTCATCTTCTTCATCTCTAATCCAAACCCGATTTTCTCTTTTTGTTTCTTTATCTGTAAATAAACCCATGCCCCGACTCCTTTGAATACATTTAACTCATTTCTCTTACCCATTCTCAAAAGAACACTTTAAAGAAACCATTTTTTAGCTTCCAACCTCAATACTACTGCTTCTTCTTTCAGTTCCTCTTTTATTTCATTTTATTATTTTTATTAGAATTTTTGGGATTGGTTTGATTCTTGATTTCTTCAATCAAACATCTCAGAAATCAGTAGCTCAAATCAATTTCCATAGAAGCTATGCAATTACTCAAC
>JAJOOH010006068.1:0-33094 GCA_029582605.1 Solanum gracilifrons
TGGGACATGCATACTTCAATTACCAAGCAATTCATAACCAATACATAATACAAGGTAATTCATGAAGTAATAACATAATCAACATCAATATAAGCAATTGACATATTCCCTTCATAGCCTTCAAGGCTTCATTGAAGGACTCAACCCTAATTTCATAGAAATTATACATAACCTAGGGTAGAATCATCATACAAACATGAATTACATAACATCACATTCAATTCATAGCCTTCAATCAACATCCAACACAAACTAGGGTTAGAATTAGGAAAAGAAGGAAAAACATGGGTCTCATGGGGAATTCTTCAAGAAGCCACCAATACAACATAAATTCATCCTTAATTGTTCATATAACATCAATCAAAGTCAGTTTATATCATCAATTTCACTTTAGAAAGAAAACCCACGTTTTTTGGATTAAAACCTAGAAATTGGAGATTTTGAAATTCATCTTGAAGGGGCCTCTTGGGGAAAGGAATCCCAAGAGTGATAAGCAACCATACCTTATTGACGAATTAACCATGAAAATCCGAGTTGAAACCTAGGAGATCTGATCTTCTTCTTGAAGCTCCAATCTTTTTCAATGGAGTTCTTTAGGAGAGAGAGAGAGTAGAGAGAAGGAGGAACTTTAGGTTTAGATCTTTGGGGTTTTGTGTTTGAGTGATAAAAGTGAGGTAAATTGACTTAAAAATCATTATATACACGTACCCTAAAGTACCCTAAATACCCCTCAGTTAAAAGGACTCTTTAATGAAGTAAAAATAGATTTCTGAATTTCTGCATTTTCGTCGCGAAACAAGTTCGTGACGCGGAGCTGTTACCTGAAGATATTTGGAATTAAATTTCAAGACAGTAGAGTCTGCGACACGACCATGTCGCGAACTGCCTTTTTCTCCTTGGGGGAGCAATTCTGCCACGCGCCATGGTTCCCTCTATGCACAAATTGCAAGCTGCCTTGGCAGCTTGCTTGGCCAAGGTTGGGGTCCTCCTCAGGGCCCCTTAGGGTAACCCCGGGGGGTCGTATTCGAACGTTTTAACCCTATAAACATATATTTACCTATTTTAACTCTTTTTACAAGATTACACCATCATACGACACTCCCAAACATGCCCAAAACCTAAGGACACACTAGAACAGATTCTTCTCTAGTTTCCGGACGTCGTGGTCGTTTCATGATGTTTAGACTTTTAATCTTCCAAACCAAGTCAATTACATTAGTTTAGGTTTATAAACATTATTTTAACTATTTTTAAGTCATTATTCATAAGGTGAGGCTCTAACTTAAGTCATAGAATTTCCGGGGTGTTATAAATATAAGATAGCCATACATCACATAAGGGGACACTTCATAAGTAGCTTCAAGTCATACTTATTCCATGTATGAATATAATCCCAAAATACAACTCACACTAAGTACTTCTTTAGGCTAGCTTACTCAATGCTTACTATTTATCATTTTCGACTACCAAAGAATAGCATACTACTATGCTAGACCTAACTACCATGGAAAACACCCTATCATGCAATCCAACCCATCCAAGGAAGGATACAAGTATACAACCCTAGCTACCATGTAAACATTCAATATGACGCAATCTACCCTTAGGGGAGTATGAATCTTCAACCCTAAGCTATCCTTAGGAGAGTCTGGTGTCTCAATCCTAAGCTACCATGAAATGAATTTGTCCTAACTAAGTCAATCTACCATGAAGTCATTCTAACAATGCTAGTTCAAGCTACCCTTAGGAGAGTGTATATCCTCTATCCTAGGCTACCATGCCTATACTAATGCAACCTACTGGGAAGAGCATCCTCCCAATGCTAGTTCAAGTTAACCTTTGGAGAGCATAATTCCTCAATCCCAATCTACATAAGTCAACAATACATGAAAGAATCATAAGACTCAACTTCAATCTATTCTATTCTAACAAGCATAATTCAGTTTAGGTGATTAACCTTTCAATCTAGAATCATTCTATGTGAGAAGGCCTTTCACATTCTACATACATGCTAGCTATCTCATCATATTAAACTTACTATATAAGCCCTAGTGATCAACATTATGACTTCAAACCCTACATTCAAGATTTATTCAACAATCATCATACTAGTCTAGATCACAAGACAAATTAGTCCTAAGCCTTAATCATAGGCAATTCTAAGCATAATTCATCAAAAGTCCCAATTTCAATGCATGTCCTATCATACATGCATAAGTCTAGTTCAATTCATGATTTCATATTCCTATTATTGGATAAGTTCTATTCATGATAACAACTCAAGAGAATCTAGCAAGAATCATCAATTTCTCATCCAAAAGCATAAACTCCCATACTTTGAAAATTTGGATTAATCAAGGAATTCACATAAAATATTCATAATATCATGAATCAAAACTAAAATTAATCATAAATAAGTATTATCCAACCTATTGGAATCATACCCACCTAAAACCCATACATTGGAAGTAACCCTAGCTTGATTGGGGTTCTTCTTCACAAATTGGGGAAATTCTAGGGGACTCTATGGGTTGAAGAACCCATAGATGAAAAGCTAAAAAAACCTTAATCAATGCCCTAGCACAAGACTTTAGCAATGGAGCCTTTGTTCTTGACGTTAGCTCCAACCTCTATCTTCTTCTTCAATGGAGGTTTTCTAGAGAGAGAATTATTCTTTGGAGAGGATGAAGTTGGGTTTTCTTTGGATTCTAGGGAGAATGACTTCATTGAGGTAAACTTAGGTCTAATAAGCTTATATTGTTGCTAGGAAAGGAATAAAACAATGTAGGGTCAACTTTTGTAAAGAACTAAAAACCCTTAACATTTTAACTTATAATTTTCTAACCCTCACGACTTAGCTCGCCCTTTGCACCCTCCTGCCTCGCCAAGGGAACTAGGTGACTCACCAAGTGGACCCTTGGCTCGCCCAATTTTCCAGTAGCTCCATAAATTGGGCAGGCCACTTAGGAGATGGGGGAAGCAGCTTGGCGACTCGCCAACCCATTCGGCGAGCCACGACTTTACTCGCCCATTCTCTCACAACTTAGGCCAAGGGGACAGCCCACTAGGTGACCCCAAGTGCACTTTGGCGCATTGCCAAGTCACTTGGGCGATCATGCTGCCCAATCGCCAACTAGGCACCAAGGAGAACAAGTTCTCTTTCACTCTACCTTGATAGCTTAGGCCCTTGCCCAATCCCTAGACTTGACAACCCCTCATATCAAGGCTTAGAACCCTAACTTAAGGCCATAGTTTAGTCTACTAGTTTCCGGGGTGTTACACATCGACTTAAGGAACAAACTTGGTAGCACCCAGTGGTACTACCTTATTATCAACAAGATAAGTCTTTATAAATTTTATAGAATAGAGTAAGTTCAAACGAGCAATGCACGTTTCCAGAACTAGTTAAAATGAAAAGTACAAACCTAAATATAATTGAACAGTAAAATAATGAGGAAAATAGATTCTTTGTTTTCATGCATCATGATAAAATTGAAGATACAAAATTACTACAATAAAGGGGAAAAAATAAAAGGCATGATATGTTTGATAAAAAAATTAGAATTATTTCCATTTAGAGGCAAAAAAAATGCAAAAATTCTTAAGCCTAAATCTCAGGTTGAATTATGAAACATACTCTATTTACTGAGATTCAACATTGATATTTTAGGAGACACTCATAGATACTTAAAAAGAAAATCATTAAACATAATCCCTATCATTTCTAGAAGTGTACTTTTCTTGACCATCCTCTCTATTCATATTGAACCCTAGTAGCTTTCAGTCAAATCCTACATACGAGTAAATTCAAATGGACTCACCCTGGATCTCACCTTCTATATGTGATATCTAATACCATCATTTTAGTATAACATTTATTCTGGGATTAACTAACACCATAATCTAATGCGGAATCATTAATTTTGAATTTTTGTTTCTTATCCCACCAAGCAAATAATCTGTGGATATTATCTCCATGGTTAAATCTTTATACACACAAAAAATCAGAAATTACTTGGTAAAAAAAGGAGCTAACCTCTTGTTTTTCTTCATCAACAGTTCTCAAGTGCTTCATTCTTTTGCAAATATTCTTGAATTCTTCTAAAAAATTACTCAAAAAGCAATAGAAAAAATAAGAAGAAAAAAATGAAATGGTCAAATAGTTGAATTTATTCAACCTTTTAATAACAAGATTACATGAATTTAAATTTGGACTTAATGTCCCTAATGGTCACAAAACTTATGGTTAATGGTAATTATAGTCATTCAAATTTGTTTTTTCTTCTGTAAGTCTCACAAATTCGTGTAGTGAGCTTACGTGATTATTTTAGTTGAAAGTGCATTTTTCATACCTCTAGGAAGCTACTCAAAAGTTTGAGAGGAATTAGAACGAGCCGAAATGTTCAAGTGTGTGCCTTGATTTAGGTTTTAAGAGTGCCTTGATAAAACTGTGAGGATATTAATTTACTCGAATAAGATCAACCAATAATAATTATAGAAAAAATATCATTGATATCACACTCAGAGGCAAATCCGGGATTTGAAGACGACGGGTGCACCACCAAAGACTAATGCACATGAGTTAAAGTATGTACCCAATATCGGTTTTAAATTTCACTTTGCACCATGAGATCGCAAGTTTGAAACTAGTCATCTCCTTATTTTATTCAATATTTTTAAACTTGAATAAAATAAGCAAATGAAAAAAAAATAGCAAATGTGATTTGAACCCAGTCCCCTAACGCCAAAGGAGTTTTGCGTCTAAACTAGCTAACCCAATTGGCTTCGGTCTCTAGTAGTGCCTAATAAAATATATGTCTATCTCAAGGTATATATATATATTATACTAAAAGGGGGAGGCCACAAAAGTAAAAGGTTAAATATTATTTTGCCCCTATCTTAATTCAAAATGTTATATTAAATATTAAATAATAAATAATAATTATATATTATTATATTATATTAAATATTAAAAATGAAAAGGTATTTTAAAAGGCATTTTAAGAATATCTCTCCATTCTCCAAAATAACTTTTGAGCTTTCTATAGAATTCTAGGCAAACTTTATGTCTCTCCATTCTCCAACATAACTTTTTAGCTTTCTACAGAATTCTAGCAAAACTTTTAGCTTATAAATATCATGTGCATGAGGTAAAATTATTATTAGCAAATACATAAGCTAATTCGCCTTACAAAGCTCATAAGAAAAAAGAATCTGATTTCATCAATTATAGAAAATGCTTAACCATGAAGATCAACGATTAAGGTAGAAGGTTGTAGTGGAGTGTTCTCTTGCTTTCCGGAGGGTTTAGTCTTAGATGTGTCTATCATAGTAGTACTTTTATTCTTGTACTGTCTTGGTTTTGCTTTCTACCTCCAATTGTTTTTATGATGTTCGGTTTTGCACTTTTTTTTTTGTTGTTGTTGTTTTCGTAATAGTTGTTATATTGTATTATATTCTCTTCACTATAATTTTTATTTTTCATAATTACTCTGATTTGCTATACTCGACTCAAGTTGAGGGTCTTCTGAATTGAGGTAAGGTTTGTGCACACCCTACACTGCCTAGGCAGATTTCACAGATATGTTATTATTATAAAAGAAATAGCTATAAAATCAAACAACAAATTTAAACGTTTGGGCTGAATTGATAAATGGAACGTTTGCTAAATTGACAAATGTACATCTATTTTGCTTTGTTAGCATGTTTTGTCGAGAAATATGTTTATTCATCCTGTTTGATCAGTTCTTGATAATTTTTGAGATTTATTTTGTCTTTAAATTTCAATTCTCTTAGTTAATTTAATATTTAGAGTTAGAGGTATTTACATGCATTTAGAGTAATCTAGAGCATGAAATTCAATCGGCAAATTTCTATATACCATTATGGGGTTAATGATATTGATTTTCTTCATGTATTTATTGCTAGATGGTAACTGTGTTTGTCCGCCTTTTCGATATTATTTCTATTCAGAAAATAAACAACTAAAGTAATGAATTACAATAAATACAATACAAGTTCAAATTTTAAATTCACAAATTTTAAATGGTGTCTCCGTATCATAACAACAAATATTTGCTCAAGTGACATAGATTTTAAAATACATTTTTGATTTATTATTTTATTACACAAATTTTATAATAAAAGCTGAAAATATATATGCAAAGAATGTTCCATATATATATGTGTGTGTGTATATATGTCATAGTGTGTGAAGCAATGAATATGATGTCAAGCACCGCTGCTAAATTTTGTCTCTACCAGAAATAAGTATTATCTTATTCTGGAGAAACATATGATGCATACTTCGTTATACATAATTTGCAAATTATAGGATTTGTTAGTGCAATTACTACCCTCTCATGGTCTGTGCCTTTTGTTTTTCCTTTTTAAACTTCTAGCTTCCGAATTCTAAATATGGATAGCTTATTGATTCCATATTTGTTTTCTATCTACAATCTATATGAATAAAGTCACACGAATGATGTGTATGTTGTATTTTTTCTTCTATATTTTGTGTGGGTTTTTTTTTCTCTATTAGACTTCACCAATCTAATTTTTATGAATTTTTTTATCATTATCTTAAGTATGTATTGATATTTGTCTCAAATTAGTCATTTGTGACTTTATTGAAGGAGTGTTAATTACTAAACAAAGTTTAAAAATTACCGATAATAGCTTCCACGGAATCGATTTACTGATGGTAGCTTCAAAGGAATTGATTTTAAACAATACAATGTGCCCCTCATTTGGTGTTTCTTGACGCACATTAAAAAAATATTACTCACTTCACACGATTTGCATAAAAATTTTATTTTTCTAATGAATCTATAAAAATTCATGTAGAACACTCAAAGAGGAATTACGAAAATACCCTTCACTATTTTTTTCTATTAAATAAATAATAAAAAGTTAATTAGACCAAATACATGGTTAGATGTTAGAGCTTATCATTACTTAATGAGGCTTTTACTATTATCTTTTGAGCTTCTTCCGTTTATACTCATTCCAACAGTAGTTTGATGCTTCACACTTAAGTTATGATTAAGGCAGAACATGGCCATTCACAATTTGTTTAGTTATTAAGATTGATTCAATCTTTCGTATTCCACATTATTGTTTCATCTTCCGCATTAATAATTTTCTCTTCAAACCGTTTCTTATTCTTTACATTGCAATATTCTATAAAGCTTACATGAAGTTGTCTTTGTCCTATTATTCTATTTGTGTTCTATTGGTCAGAAATTCTCCCTTTTCAAGTATATCTATTTGTGGTTTAAATCTCATTCTTGATATGTTTGAGATGGTATGTTATTTAATATTAAAAAATAATTATCTTTAAAGTCGAAACTATTTGTCCCAATGAAAGATTTAGTAATGCACAATACACTTTTCACTGAATGTTAAAAACAAGGAGATTAATTGTTTTAAATGTATATACTTCCGTGCATATTGTCATAGAGTAATTCCTTTAATACTTTGTTAAATTTATTCTGTGAGAAATTTAATTTATTATCTCATTGCATATTGCAATTTGGTGTAGAAGTTTTTAGATTAAATGTCTTTTTAATCGTTTTTAAACTGAAAGAGTACATCATATTTGCAAAAGAAAAAGTTCAAATGAAATTCACATAAAAATATCAATTTGGTATCCAAGAGTAGATTCCAAATATTTGAACTATTTTTTTAAAAAATGAACAATATTCATGCAATTTGATTATAAAACTATTTTTAATACAATGATAATTTGAAACAATTTTATGTCAATTATATATATATATATATATCCGAAGTTA
Organism: Solanum gracilifrons; assembly: GCA_029582605.1. Lineage (NCBI taxonomy): Eukaryota > Viridiplantae > Streptophyta > Magnoliopsida > Solanales > Solanaceae > Solanum > Solanum gracilifrons. The sequence goes on from JAJOOH010006068.1 coordinate 7,797, forward strand.
ACGGGTGCACGTGCATCTTCAAGAACGCACGTGGGTCCGCCTCTGATCATACTGATTTAATGTCTTCGAATCATCCAATTTCCGTTTCCGAAGAAACAAATCCATAGAATTTATCGAGTCGCCAACTCTGCTTTCTATAATTGTTTTAATGTCGGAAACAGTTAAGGTAACCTCGACTTCTACTTTAACAATTTCCTCCGTTGGCATTACCACAGAAATAACAACTTGCCTCTCGGATTGGAAACCATATGAAGTGTTGATCCACCATCAATTTTGTAAAAAGCTAAGGTTTTGTCTTCTTCAAGAAACTTTCTGTCATGAATAAGAGAAAATTTCTTTGACCCCAAACCTACATTTGACATACTGGATCGTATCGAAAGTCCTTGAATAAACCGTAATTGCAATACTAGCATAGGGTTTCTTCACCAAAATATCTTCGGGACTGAATTGTCAATATAAGCATGAAGGGTGGAATTTTCGATAATGCCACAATCCGTTAACTTATGTTCATCGTCTGTTAGCTAGGCAAACATCTGTTGAAAATAGTTGTTGAAGACATTCCGGTATGCCCTCCTTATCATGTAATAAAGATTTGACATGTCTGATACTATCTGATTCCTTAACTATTTTAGTGAGCTCCACGCCTTTAGTCATCTACAAGAGGATAAACAAAACCAGAACAGTATTTAAATTGTGTCAAGTTAACAATCATAAGCACGAGCAAACGAAAAACATTCCATAGCACATACGAAAAGCTCGGAGAATGCAAAATTTAAAGTAAAAATCATGTCATCGACAATGCATTGTATCTTGCCTAAGAAAGTTTAAAGTCCTCTACCACTCAATTGTACAACATTTGCCAGGCCTAAGCGCATTCTTCCCTTACCTATTGAAAGAGTCCACAACCCGCCTTAGTACGTCTCAAAGCCTGTCGATTTTAGTAGGTGATTCACTACCGAAGAGAAAGAAAGGCTAGATCAATCAAAAGGGATACTATAAGTCTGCTACCCCATTTATCTAACCAGCACGCACGGTTTACCAGCTCCACCGACTAGGCAAAAAGAGTGATTCAGTGAATACATAGGTGCACTTGAAGTGGGGTGTGTGTTGTCCCTATTAGGTTGGCCCTACCCAATAAGGCCTCACCATCGGGGCATTAGAGCCTAAATATCAGGTTAGAGTTCCACTCATACTCTATTTCTCAGATTCAACATTAAAGTTTTAGTAAGAGACTCAGAGATATATAAACCAGAAATCATAAGTATACTTTCTAGAGAGAGACAAATTTGTATGTTCAAGGGATTTGGATCGAACTTCTATAGCTTTCACTCAAACCCTACATATGAATAAATCAAATGGACTATGGTGGAATTCCTACTCGAACTTATAGTCTTCAAATTCTAGATCCGCCAGAGGTGGATGTAGAGCATCAGTTATAGATTTATCTGAAAATGTATGCCTAATACTTTAGCATCGACTCTGTATATGTGTTAAAATATATTACTAAATAATTGATTTCGAACCCCAATAAATCATATGACTTACAGCTGAATCCTAAACTTAAACAAAAAATTCAAATCTTGAATGTGAAGATAATCAAACGTGAAATAACATTTTATATCGGATTGTTAGAAGGAGCAATCCTCTTTTTCTTTTTCATCTTCGACAACAGTTCTCTTGCACTTAATGCTCCATTCCATCTTTTGCAAAGCATGAAATGTCCTAAAAACAATATCCTAAATAAGAAGAAAAAAAGGTGGTGTAAGAAACAAGTATCCCAAGCACATAGAAGAACTTTAACTTTCTAGTACAATGTCTTGTATATGTGAATATGAATGTACTTTGATAAAATCAACCTACATCTATTATAGGAAAAAATATTAAGCATCAAAGTAAAATATGAATTAAAAGATTGAGTAATCTCATAATGTCAACATTTACTATGGAAAAAAATGTTAAACCTCAAATTAAAATGTGATTAGATTAAGTAATCTCATAATGTCAACATTTATTATGGAAAAAACTGTTAAACCTTAAATTTAAATGTTAATAGATTAAGTAATATCATAATTGCACTTTTTTTTATTTAAAATAAATAAATTTAATTCTTCATTAATTGATAAAATCTTGTATGTGTGAATATACGAATAGACTCGGATTAGATCAACCTATGATCCGGGAGTTCCATGTGAAAGGGCTCTCACTCAATGGATTAAAGGTTCAACGGGGATAATAGGTTGATGACTCCCAAGAGCTCTTTTCGGCAGAGTCGTTTGGCACCTCAATGTCGACTCATCTCATCTTGAGGTTAAAGAAGGTACCAAAGTTCGGATGTTCGCTGATTGAATAACTTAAGTCTCACTAATCGAAACTTAATTATGTAAATACGTATGTATGCAGATCAAATCAGCCTACATCTTTTATATACATTTTTACTAACCTCAAAAGTAAAATTTAAATAGATGAAGGATTTGTTGTTTAATCTGTATTACTAAAATATTTAGAACAATAACTTTGGAGAACTTCGTAAGAAATATCAAAGTTTAAAGTATATTTTAAAAATCAGAAAGTTAAAACCAATAAAGAAAATATAATTTGCAACAAATCAGAAACAACATTGAAAAGAAGAAAATGGAGACCCTTGAATGCACGGTGTGTCCTTAAGAAAATTATTCCCCTCAAGTAACCGAACTTAATGAAATATATCCTCCTATAATAGAAGATTTTACTCACGGGTGTATTGGTACGTTAAACCACGGTATCAGATAACCACTCAACGACAGTAAAGTACAATAGTACTTTTTTTTATGTCGAATAGGAAGAGGTTCTGAAAATTTGTTATTCAAAAAATCAGAGGAAACCCCTCTATTTATAGACAACAAAGGGTAGTATGCCTTATCAAAAAGGTCATAACCCTTTTGAAAAGTCACAACCTTTCATAAAAGTCACAACCTTTCTGAAAAGTCACAACCCTTCGGAAAAGTCAAAACCAGTAAAAAAAAGTCGCAACTCTTCAGAAAAATCACAACTCTTTGAAAAAGTCACAAAACTTCAGAAAAGTCACAGCCCTTCATTTTTCATTCACACCTTTTAAAATCGAACAGTAATATTATACTTTTATGCCTCTTAAAAACTAAATTTAATTCTTCATTAATGGTAAAAAATGATCATAAACAATAAGGCTTGACTTTGATATCTGGAATAATAAAAGAACTTATTATGATGTATTCAAGATCTTTACATTTTGAATGGTTTAACTCCTAAATTCTCAATCACATGTACATATATAATATTTAGAGAGCGTTTTCTTCAATTTACTCAATTATATCCCTTTTCCTATGTCAAGCATGTGGAATTTTCTTTTGATATATCTGATGGTGAGATTTGGAACGCATGATCTCTGCCTATGATCATCTCATCTAAAAGCATAATGTGTTAAAAAGAATATACAATTATTTAATTAGTTATGTTTTCACCATTCGGAGAAGGAAATCCAATCTGCCGGACTAATAAATCAAACAGAAAACTGAAGACAACTTTCCTGTATGAATCGATATTATTCCATTTCAAATCCTTCCCGATACCTCCGAAGGAAAATCTCTAATTTGGATCCCAAATTGACGGGTTAGTGTGAGATTAAAGCCTACGATTGGAATCTTACTGATAGAATTTACAAATTAGCATTGTCTGACACTATAAGCAGACGCAGATCTAGAATTTAAATTCGATGAGTTTTATCTTTAAATTTCTTAGTGTTGAACTCGCTACATCTCAAAATTATTTGTTCAGATTAAACTTTTGTTGACATTTTGATGGACTAATACACAACCCACGTAGTCTGGCTGAACACATTTAATTTCACGTTCATAGGAGCCACTACTTGTCTAATTAACTTCACAAGCAGTTGAGACAATCGACAGATCCAACTATTAATAGTTAATTTTTTTTTTTCCTTAAAAATAGTTTTTCACTCACCAACTGAACAACAAAAAATCATAATCCAGGAAAAATAAATAAATAAATAAAACACACTGTAAGGGTATAATAAAAAGGATAAAAGTTAAAATGTTTCCAAAGCAAGAAAGATGTCAGATTCTACTTGAATAAGAGTACATGAAAAAGAAACAATGTCAAAATATTGCAAATATTGCAGCAAACACAAGTTGTCTGATCGATCATCTACTTGAGATAACTAATCACGAGATAACTTATGCTAAGGTTTCGAGAAATAAGTTATCTCATGATCATAAACTCTTTCAATAGGTTCCAAGACAATTTATCCTTAAGCTTTCAATAATTTTAAGAAACACTCTTCTTTGATCTCATACAGATACAATTCCTTCTGATCATCTAGTTTTTGTTCTCCCATAAACATATCCATATTATGAAGTAAGTAGCCAACCTTGCTCTCAATAACAATTTTAACATCACGAACACATAAGGTAGACTTGACTTCTATTTGTATGATTCCATGAGTTCGCGTTATGACAAAGATAAGAAAGTTGTCATTACGATTGAGCACCATACGAAGAACTGAACCATCACCAATCTTGAGAAACGATAAGGGTTTGTCCTCTTCCAGAAATTTCCCATCATGAATGAGAGAGATTTCACCTATGTTTGTTCCTTGTTTGGCAACAATCCAAAATTTGACATCCTGGATAGTATAAAAAATCTTCGAATAAACAATAATGATATCTTCAGGATAGGATCTCCTTACAAATAATGTGATCACTGGGGCTGTATCTTCTACAACAACATGAAGGGTGGAGTTTTTGCAAATGCCATAATCGACTAACTTCCGTCCATCCATTAGAATATTATCTTCTGAAAACAGTTGTTGATGAGATACCGGCATGCTTTCCTTATCATATAGCAAATCTTTGACATCGCCAACGCTATCTGACTCGTTAATGTTTAACTTGACTGTTTTAGTAATTCCCATAAATATACCTATCTGCAAAAGGATACCAAAACAGGTAAAAGAAAGATATGGTCATAATGGTGCAATCCTTTAACGAAAATTAAATAATGTTAGCAATAATAAACACCATCCAACAGAAACACTAAACACAACAAATCAAAGAGTGGAGATTGTAGTGCATGTTTTCGATCGAAGGTAGTGAGATAAGGCAGAACTTCGAAAAAAATTCAACTATAAACTTAAAAGTCTTTCTCCCAAAGATAAGATTACTACTCCAACAATGTCTTGCCTGTCAACTAATCAAATCCACCAGCTAAATATGTCAACAAACTGAAATAATTAAAGAATAATCAATTAAGTTTAGATGTTTTAATATTAACACACTCTTAACTCGTTAAGTCAACGAATTTACATAATAGATGCATGATCTTCTTGAACCTTGTTTGGTGTTAATAATTCAAATTAAATTCCACAATATGCGTTAAGTATATGCATTTCTCTCCAATCCAATAAGTAGTATCTATGTTGTTTTCCACTCCTCTTTCACAAATTTTCTCTTCCAATTTCTACCATTTCGTGTTCCCCGGTCTACTTTCTCCTCTAATAACATTTTCAAGTTGCAGCTCTCCACTTTTTCATGAAGGTGTACTAATATCTATGGATTATCTGTAACTCTTAGCACAATGTGTCATGCAACCTAGCACTCGTTCGATTAGGTATTGTGAGTTGATAATTGGGAAAACCAATGATAATAGAGGAGAATAAAGGAAGAATTCAGATAAGGATAATAGTAAGATAGATATTCTTCATAATTCATCATCGATTAAAACAATTTTTCTTTTGACGGAGTATTATGCTAGATTTGCTCAGTATCAAAAATCAATTAAGCAATCTTCTTCAGTTACTACCTTTGCTAGTATGGAAAAGCATGTATTATTACCTCTTCAAACAATTGATTTATTGATTTAGGAACCACAAATCACATGACATGTAACCCTAATATTTTTTCTAACTTCCGGCTGAACAAAGTATTGTATCCTATTATTGTATTTGAAGAATCAACTAATACCAATGTTGGATTTGAACTATTAAATCAACCTCCTTTATTACCCTGTCATATGTCTTAAGTCTCCAACAATTAAACTTTAATTTGAGTTTTACGTTAGTAAGCATGCAAGATATCTTAATTGTTATATCTCATTTCATGACCTTGGAACGAATCAGGTTAATTGTAAAGGACATGTATGTGATGATCTCTATATTCTTGATGAATAGGAATCACAGTCTATTGCATGCTCATATTTCCTCTTAATTTCCTTCCTTAATTAGCTTCTAATGTTATTGTATTTATACATATTTACCTTTTCAGCCCTAACATTGTATCTTGAGATTAAATTACCCATAAAGCCTATCCATTACTCTCAATCTAAGACCCTAGAAATCTCCATTGATTGTAAAGAAATTACCAAATCTTAAATGATGGCAACCTGTATTACAATAATATTTTATCTGACTGCAACGATTAGGGAACCCTTTTGTGTAGCATAGCTTTCGAGAAGGAAATCAAATGGCAAATGAGGGGACTAAGTTAAAACTGGACAGCTCCTTTTTGTTGTTAGCAATTCCTCCGTTGTTTGCAGTGAAGAAGTTGGAAGCAGATAGAGCGGGAACTTCTTTTGCTAGGCATTTGAAGCCATCTAGTATTAGTAAATATTGTAATCAACCTCTCTCATTCGTCTAAATACTATCAACAACCATATTCTGTAACTATCTTGTAATGTTGCATATTAAAATATAATATATTATTTCCTTTTGTACCAAAAAAAAAAGAGAAGTTATTCTCTCCAATTCCTTTCACAATTACAAAGAAGTAACACCTATATTAAAATGAAAAGTTCAAACCTAAACATAATTGAACAGTAAAATAATGAGGCAAATAGATTCTTTTTTTTCATGCACTATGATAAAATTGAAGATACAGAAGTACTACAATAAAGGGAAAAAATAAAAGGCATAATATGTTTGATCAAAAAAATTAGAATTATTTCCATTTAGAGGCCAAAAATGCAGAAGTTCTTAATTCTAAATATCAGGTTGGATTATGAAACATACTCCATTTACTCAGACTCAACATTGATATTTTAGGACAAAGTCATAAATACTTAAAAAGGAAATCATTAAACATAATCCCTATCATTTCTAGAGGTTTACTTTTCTTGACCATCCTCTCTATTCGTATCGAACCCTAGTAGCTTTCACTCAAACCCTACATACGACTAAATTCAAATGGGCTCACCCTGGATCTCACCTACTATATGTGATATCTAATACCATCATTTTAGTATAAAATTTACCCTAGGATTAACTATCACCATAAATGCGGAATAACATTAACCCTAAGAAAAATTTCTTATCACACCAAGCAAACGTTTTGTGGCTATTATCTTATTGGTTAAATCTTCATACACACAAAAAATCACAAATTACTTTGTAAAAAAAGGGAGCTAACCTCTTCTTTTTCTTCATTAGCAGTTCACAAGCGCTTCATTCTTTTGCAAATATTCTTGAATTCTTCTAAAAAATTACACAAAGAGTAATAGAGAAAATAAGAAGAAAAAAATGAAATGGTCAAAGAGTTGAATTTATGCAGTCTCTTAATAACAATATTACATGAATTTAAACTTTGACTTAATGTCCTAGATGGTCAAAAAACTTATGGTTAATGGTCATTATAGTCATTAAACTTTGTTTTTTCTTCCAAAAGTCTCACCAATTTGGGTAGTGAGCTTACATGATTATTTTAGTTTAACATACATTTTTCATACCTCCAGGGAGCTACTCAAAATTTTGAGAGGAATTAGAACGAGCCAAACTGTTCAACATATTGTGTGCCATTCTTTAGGTTTTAAGGGTGCCTTTCATAACACTGTGAGGATATAAATGTACTCGGATCAGATCAACCTACAATAATTATAGAAAAATATAGTAAACCTCATTGTAAAATGTGAATAGATTAAGTGATCTCACAGTGCTATACTTTTATACCTTTTAAAAACTAAATTTAATTTTCATCAATGGGAAAAAATTAATCATAAACAATAAAGCATGACATTGATATCTTGAAATATTAAAACAACTTATTATGATGTATTTCAATATCTTCACATTTTACACGGTTTAATTAACTCCTAAATTCTCAATCAAAACCATCTATCATACATAGAAAGTGTACACTTTTAATCACATAATTAAAAGGGTAAACTTAATTACATCTTCAACGTGATCCATATATGTGGAGTACTAATTCTTTTATTATGTGTCAAGGACGTGATTTTTTATAAAACTTGAATTGAAACTCAAACGCATGACTTCTGTGTGTGATCATCTTATCTAAAATCTTAAAGTGTTAGAGAGAATACATATTTTTCATTTAATTAATTATGTTTTTAACATTTGACAGTAAGAAGAATTGATGAAGTATCAAGTTTTGTTAGAAAGATTTGAAGAGGAAAATACTTCAGGTTACTTTAGAAGGGCTTTTCTAGTTCATACTTTAGTAAAACAATTACTCAAATTTCATCATGGCTTTTATAATTTTTCCCTACTTAAGAATCCTCATTTGTAATATCATTATAGAGTGTATAATAAACTTTGCGATAATTATAGAATAATTACTTCTCTGTAGCTCTTATTTTCTTCATACGGGTTAGTTAGTAGAGGTTTCTTACATCATTAGAATTGGTAAGGTAAGGTCTTGCCCCCTTTGCTTGTACTTATCTCTGTTGAGGTTTTCTTTTAATTATATTATTAATAAAAGACTGCTAGACATTGTTTAGTGATAAAAATTCACAAAAAAAAAAAAAAAATCCATTCAGAGGCAGAAATAGAGGAGTTCTTAAGCCTGAGTCTATGGTTAAAGTTTCACCAGACTCTATTTGCTCAGATTAAACATTAAAGTTTTAGTAGGGCACTCAAAGTTAAATTTCTAGAGAGGGGCAAATGAGTATGTTCATGGGATTTAGATCGTACTGTGTTAGCTTTCACTCGAACCCTATATATGAGTTAATCAAATGGACTGTGGTAGAATTTCAACTCTAACACACATTCTTCAAATCCTAAATCCGTCAGAGGTGGATGTAGAGCATTAGTTATAGATTTATCCAAACCTATACTATCACTCCCAGAGGCTACCCTCTGGACATAAACACGAAACCTAGGATCACGAGGATCCCAAGCTAACCTTGAGCTGGCATATCATAAGCATACTTAAACAACTGAACAAAATATAATATGCGGAAGCTTAAAACATGAAATAAACTAAAATGATAGGGGATACCCAATCTAAGTCTGAATATATAAATACTGAACAAGAGTTTAAGATACTGAACTATAACTCAAATACCAAAGCTGAATCTGTCTATGTCAGAAATAAGCCTCTAACTTATTAGAGATGTTGGGACATGCCCCCAAACTAACTCTAACAAAACTGAAACAAAAATTAAAAGACTGAATGTAAAGGAACATTCTATCGTCCTCAAAGAATGATGACTCACCATTGATACTGCTGAATACGGATCGAGGACCGATCTACACGTGATTTGAATGCTGAGGATCTGAACCTACATCACGAAAAGATATAGCGCAGAGTATGCGTTAGTACTTGAAAGGTACTGAGCATGCAGGATAAGATAATGTTGAACAAACATATAACTGAACAAAGCATACTGAGCATTGATATAATCTGAACATAATAAAGATACTGAGGTATACTAAAAATGAACTATACTGAATGCAATGACCAAGTACATAACTTGCTAAGACTGAATACTGAAAATGTAACTGATAACCTGGTCAATACACTAGAATCTGACTGTGGGAGCTACTATTAACTGACATAAAACCACTGTGGAGTCTGATGTATACGCCACATCGAGAGGACCCAATATACCTTAGGGGTATAGAGGCATGACTGGTGTGATCACTAAAATGATGCTCAACAGAGGGGACTTATAAACCTATGGGGGCATGTAGTTCTTGGACTATGAAGGTGACTGACCCTAGTCCAACTCGGTGTTAAGCCTACTCCCAACTAGAAATGTGCTCAATACAACATAACTAAAATATACTGGATAACTTAATATTCTGACATGGTAACTGAAAATGCAACATTAAAGTACTGATAATAAAACATTTGAAACCTGAGGCATGTATATATGTTTATTTGTCCTAGCTAGTGTATTTCATGAACTAAATGAATCTACACCACTAGGGTTCTGAATTTTGTGCAAGGAACTAAGCAACATTGTTACGAATACATGATAATCTGACTAGGAATACCCTAAACGCTAAATTACACCAATTATCTGAAATTCTAAAAACCCTAGGTCTAAGCAATATTTAGGGAATCAAGACTCTGTCTAAAATCTAGGGACCTAGTGGATGATGGGAATCCACCAGTGAAACTCCACATACCTGGTGACGATATTCACGGAGAAATCTTTTGATTCCGGGGTTGGAACTAGAGAAACCTTGTTGGGTGTTCTTGAGAAAGCTATCGCCTGATTTTACCATTTTGCTCTAAGTCTGATGAATTTTTGGTGAATGAATCGCTTAGGGTAAGTTCTGACTAAGTTACTAGGCTCAAACTGACCAAAACTACGTAGTTTAGGGGTTAAACGGCGTAGAATAAGTGTCCAACACATAGGGGAAAAGACCACGATCCCTACCACCGACAGTGTAGAGGACAACAAATCGTGAAGGTCACCGTGGTCCCTCACTTGGGCTGGTGGTCTATTGGCTCAGGTCCACGGACCTTCCCATGGCCCGTCATCAAGACCACAACCCATGGAGAGCTCCCTGGTATGATATCAGGGCATGAGAGGTTCTGTCTCGCTACCACGAGCACCAGTACGGCTCGTGTGGTGGTCCACGACCCGTGAAGGGTCCTGTGGTCCACCATTCATGGGCTGGATGTGAACCACGGGCAGGTCAATGGACCGTCGTTCCATTCACAGTTCGTGAGCCCTGTCGTGGTACACCCATTTTTCTGTTGTTCTGGTCTGATATGCTCTGAGGTGTTACAATATCTCCTCCTTGGGAACATTCACCCTCGAATGAAGTCTAAACTAGCTAAATATGGAGGGAAAGGAGCTACAATCCCTACCACTAAGTACTGGAAACTGAAATATGATTGAACTAAGTTCCAAGAACAGGCAAACACTCTTAAAATGCAAGTATAAATGAGGGAATGTAACACTCTGGAAACTAATAGGCTAAACTAGAGGTTGACGTTTGGGTTAGAGCCTTGAATGTACCTCCCTGTACCTAAAATAAATGTTTACATGTTAGAACATCAAGGTTCAAACCCCAAGGACCAACCATGGGTCCTTGAGGAGGACCCTAAGGAGGCTTGGGCAGTGACCCACGAGGGCAACCCATACACCATAGGTCCTCTCACTCCTTGTGGGTTAGGGGCCATACGTCAAGGCCTTAAGAACCATGTCCCAGAACCCCAACCACGGTTCACCAGCATGTGTTGTGGGTCTAACCACGGTCCGTCAATGGTGGGTTGTGGGTGAGGCTAAGAACTCCTATTTCACAGTTACACTTAGGGACATTATGGGGTTTTCTGGTTTTAGTTAATATTAAGTGATGTCATTTTACACTAAATTAGACTAACTATATAAGGTTTTTAAGTCCCTAAATTAAGTCATCTTCCTCATAATTCCAAATTCCAAAAGAAAGACCCAAACCCTCTCCAAAAATTCTCTCTTCAGAACTCAAAAGAAGAAGAAGAAGAAGGAAGGTGAAGCTAGGGTGGAAGGAACATGGTTTTCTACTCATGTTCATTGGAATTCAAAGCTAAGTTATGGTAGTCCTTCATCCATGGATAGAATTCATCCATGGAGTCCCTCCAAAACTCAATTTCAAAGATAGAAATTCCCCAAAAAGCTAGGGTTTTACTTCAAGTCATGGATTCCTTTCAAAAATGATTTTATCAATTTAATTACTTTATATTATGATTTAATTGATGATTTATGATGGTTTCATGATGAAATCTCCCAAGAATCCATGAAATTCCCATATTCCCAATTTATGACCTTGTGATGAGGGTGAATTGTAGAAAGAAGAGTATTATGAGATTATGCTTATAGTAATTGAACTAATTGAATCATGTTATTATCCATGTCTAATGTAGTAATTCTAGATGTGTTGATTGAATATGATATATGGTCCTTGAAGGGCAAAGTATGAGAATTATGCATGATTATGAGGGTTATGTGTATGTTTCAATAACACTTTGAGAGTAAAGTGAATATGATCATGATCTAGTTGTTGTGTTGCTAGAGGTTATCCTCATGTACACACTTATGTATGAATATGATATGATGTGACGGGTTTTCTCACAATATGATGATTCTAAGGTTGAAAGGTTATTCTTACCTATTGAATATATGAGCTACAGTAGGAGTTATGCTCGATTGAGTGTCAAGACATTCTTCCATGAGTATGAACTTAAGTCAAGACTTAATATGAACTCCGTGGGTATTAATGCTTAGCACCGAGTGGATAGTGATATGAGTGGAATGCCCTCACGTTAGTAGAAGTCGGTTTTCTAGGAGCAATCTCTTGGGATGGAAGCCCTCACATTAGTAGAGGTTGGGGTTTCTAGTAGAAATCCCCTTATCCCATAAACTATGTGCCCTCATAGGTCTTTAGTTAGTGGATCCACCTAAGCTAAGAGTATGGTTCTACCTTATGCAAGTACGACAACCGTACCCCTTTTCGGTGTGGGGTAGACACCGGATTCCATGTTTAGCTCACATGGTCTATGTCGGTTAAGGCTTATCCCACTATGATAGTATGAACAAGAATATGAATTATGAACAATAGCTACTCAAAGAAGCTTTACTTAGTATGGATGGGATTATGGAATCTTAGTCATGAATTGCATAAGTATGCTTTTGAGGATATTTATGGTGTGTTCCTTTTATGGTATGATGATTTATGAGTTGATTATGCTTATGACTTATGCTTTTCCATTATATTTTAAATGATGCTTTAACTTATTAAATTGGATGAATTCAACTAAACTTTAGCATATTTTCAAGGATTTTATGCATGACTATCATACTTAGAGCATTTGTGTACTAACCCATATTTTCCTACACTTTTCACAAGTGTAGAGTCCGATTCTCAAGGTGGTCCCCATTGTGGCTACAACTTGTATTTGATCATTTCTCCTAGCTTGTTGGTGAGTCCTCATGATTCGAGGACGGATTCTATCTTTGTAGTTTCTTTTATCGTATTTTCATTTTCGGATATGTTGTATGGGCTAGGCCCTATTTGATTCGAGTAATGTAATAGATGGCTAATTGAGACTAGTGTAGACTTTCGCTTTCCTTTATGAAAATTTTGGACTTGAAATGTGTTTTTACTCTTTATTGTTCTATGCTTATGTTATGATATGCTAAGTGGCTTACGTGGTGCCTTTTCAGGGTTCTATGTGCCCTGTTACGTCTAGGGGGTGCCCTTTGGTCATGACAGGGAACATGATACTAAGACTGAATTTATGCAAGAGTAACATAAAACTGGAGATGAACTATTACCTCAAGTTTGAATGGATTCGGAAGAAAAGAGATGAGTATACTTGGCCTTCATGGCTGTTTCTGCTTCCCAAGTAACTCCCTCTACGGACTGACTCGTCCACAAAACCTTAACTGAAGCGACTTCTTTGTTTCTCAACCTTCGAACTTGATGATCAAGAATTTCAAATGACACCTCCTCATAAGTGAGACTATCCTTCACAGACACACACTTTAAAGGTACTATGGCTGTTGATCACCCACAAACTTCTGCAACAAGGAAATGTAAAAGACCGGATGTACCGCTGCTAGTTCTTCTGGCAACTCTAACTCATAAGCCATTTTACCAACCCTTTCCAAGATTCTGTAAGGACCTACATATCCGGGGATGAGCTTCCCTTTCTTGCCAAATCTCATCACCTTTTTTATGGGTGACTCTTCAGGAAAACCTAATCATCGATTTGGAACTACAAGTCCGTTCTCCTTGCATCTGCATAGGACTTCTGACAATTGTGGGTTGTCTTAAGTCTATCCCTGATGAGCTGAACTTTTTCAATAGCATCTGATGAGACACTTCAGGAAAACCTAATCATCGATTTGGAACTACAAGTCCATTCTCCTTGCATCTGCATAGGACTTCTGACAATTGTGGGTTGTCTTAAGTCTATCCCTGATGAGCTGAACTTTTTCAATAGCATCTGATGAGTCCGAGATTTGGACTCATTTAGGGATTTGTTTGCATAGATTTAATGTCCTAAAATGCTCCATTTATGCAAATAACTGATGTAATACCCATGATTTTCAGATATATGGGTTAAGGAACGAAGCTAGGATAGAAATGGCTAACAAGGACAATGCAAACTGAAAAAGAGAAGACAAAAAACAAGCATGATGGTCGCGAGATCACTCGGCGAATCGCCAAGTTGCTCCACTATTGCTTAAATTTACAAAGCTCTGTGTTTCGAGTAGGAGTAACTTTGGTGAGAAGTAGTTCCATTCGGCGTGTCGCCGATCACTTCGGCGAAGGATGACCTCGTCGCCAAAAGTACTGATGAAGATCAATATAAGTGTTGATGGGCTAGTTAAAAGGCAAAAAGGCACATCGCGGAATGAAACAACGATCCCGATCTGGCTCACCTAAAATTACAGTGGTTCGACTAAGAATATGTAAAGAATGAAGGCGAGATGAAGGTCAATCGGGGAATCGATGATCAATTGGCGAAGCTCGACTATCCTCGCCGATTGGTCCCAAAAAGCCACACATCAGTTTTCTATAAATTGATTTTTGCAATAGGGAGGAAGCATTCCGAAATTGTGAGGAATAAAAGATAGAGAGCGAAAACATTACTATTGTTGATTTCAAGTGATTTTAGCAAAGTATTTCATTTTGGATTTTCTTATAGAGAAGATATTATTTAATTTTGACTTTCGAATTTCGTTTACCCAACTATGGAAAATGTGGCAAATATTGAATTTCATCTTTTTGCTATGATTGGCTAAAACCCTAACCTTGGGGGTTTGACAATGTGACCAATTGTTGCATTTGACTAAATGGGTGACATCAATTAGCAAATTTTGGTTTTAATTTGAAGTGGGTCTAAATTATTACTATGGTTTAACTTCATTATTGCATGTTTAGTGCAATATAGTTCCGAGTTTTGCGCTTGCGAGAGAGAGAGAAGTATAGAAGCAACATAATAATTTGGCATCCTTAGTAGTGGCTCATGATGGTTTCAGCTTGAGAAAGTGAAACTTGAGATTTAGCCTTTGTATCTAGCTCGAAAGAGTAGATTTGATGAGAATGTAGGTTGGGCGTCTTATGGATAATGTTCAAGTTCGAGAGAAATCAGCGGAAATAAGGTAATTGTTCGAGAGAAAATTGCTTTACTTATCGTTCATTCTATCCACAACGAATTAACATTGTTGGTTATCTCATTATTTGATTTTTCCTTGTTGATTGTTGAAGTGGATTGGTAACGACATCTTGGAGTTTGACTTATAAATTTTTTAAGTGTGGTGTTTGTTCGGCTGAAAAGGTCACGGTCATATTTTTATATTCGAATTCAAAGAAAGATACTATATGTGGGATCGACCCCAACTCATTCAGTTGGGTTTATACTAATTTACAATCATTGACACTTAGATCAAGATGAATTGTCTTTGTAACGTTAATCAAAATGGTGCCGCTGCCGGGGAGTGGCGTTGTTTAGAGTTCTTTTATCGAAGATTTGACTTGTGAATTTGTCGGCTGTAGTTGAATCAGTTTAGACTGCATTGTGTTAGTGTTGGTTGGACTGAATAAATATAAAAATGAGTGAGGAAGCGGTGAATGGTAGCCTAGCAGGCCCTCGAGATGGTATCGAGGATGTTAACAATGCATACAACCAAACCCAATCAGGTGAAATGGGTACAATTTGCATACCATCAGCTGATGAGAATGCAACATTTGAGGTCACGAGCACTACTCTTCATCTCATCCAAATGAAGGGACTTTATGGTGGGCTGGCTCATGAAGATCTGCATGATCATGTGAGGAATTTTATAGATGTGTGCATCCCGTTTTCATTCAAGAAAGTGCCACAAGAATCAATCTGGCTCAGATAATTTCCTCTATCTCTTACGTGGGAGGCTAGCATGTGGTTGGCCGAGCAACCAAAGAATTCCATCACGTCGTGGGATGAGCTCATCACCGCATTTAATGCAAGGTTCTTCCCTCCATCGAGGATGATGAAACTTAGGGATAAAATTCAAGGTTTTAAGTCATTAGAGGGTGAACCCATCCATGAAACGTGGTTGAGGTTTAAGAAACTCCTACTTCAATGCCCAACTCACGGGCTACCAAACGATTAGCTACTCCAATATTTTTACCGGAGTCTTGATTCAGTAAATAAAGGAGTGGCTGATCAATTGGTTCGAGGGAGAATAATATTGCAATCATTTGAGGTGGCTTCGTTTCTTCTTGGCGATATGACGAAAATAAATCAAGCTTGGTACACTCAAGAGGATCAAGTCTCTCATTTTTGTTTTAGAATGACCCAAGAACAACTTGATAAGGAAAGAGAAAGGGATGAGAAAATCAACAAGATGTTGGCCAAAATGGATCTACTACAAGAGCATAAGTTAGAGAATATGAGAAAGCCAAATGAAGTGTTTAGAGTTGAGGAGGGTTCTTCCTCTGGTTATTCAAAACCGGGGTTGAATCAAGGTTGGAATTCCAAGAAATACGAGGAGGGTTTTCACCTACACTATTTACAGCGAGGTGGAAATCAAGGTTGGAACTGTCACAAGGAAGAAGAACAAAGAATATGCTATCAAAAATGGGTTGAGAAAAGTGATTATTGGAAAAGGGAGGATGACTATGAAGAGAACCACACTCTATCGAGTGAGAGCCCAAAGTCGAAAGGGAGTGCAAGTAGTCCCCAGGTAAATGATTTGTTGTCACGCATCCTTGGCAAAGTTGAATGTTCAGATGATTTGTTAAAAGAGATGAAAGCCCATTTTTGGTCATTGAATAATAAAGAGAACTCTCACGCAGATGCAATCAAGCTACTTGAAGGTCAGTTGAGTTTACTTTCAGCACAATTGGAACCAAAAATGAAAAGTGAAGATGATGATAGAGTCCTGGTTGTGGTTACTCATAGGCGAAAGGTAGCGATAGGTGATTTAACGAGTAATGAAGAAGCTCAAATACGTGAAGAAAACAAAGGTATGGAGGAAGAAGAAATACCCATCCATCAAAGAATTGCCAAAGGGCCACAAAAAGATTGGAGAAACACAATCCAATCCCAAAAAGTGTGCAACCTTTACCAAAAATATCTCATCTGTTTCCGCAACGCCTCAAGAAGAAGAATAAGAATGACAAGTTCAAAAAGTTTTTATCGGTGTTCAAGACATTATCGATTAATCTCCCTCTAGTGGTAGCATTGTTGGAAAAGTTGGGTTATGCCAAGTTCATGAAGAAGTTAGTCACAAAAAAAAGACCTTGGATTTTGAAACAATCAAAGTTTCTCATAACTACAGTGCAATTATGACTAAGGAGCTGATAAAAAAGAAAGAAGATCCCGGAGCGTTCACCATCCCTTGCACCATTGGCATGCTCCAATTTGCTAAAGCCCTATGTGATTTGGGGGCAAGCATCAACTTAATGCCATATGCAATCTATAAACAACTTGGGTTGGGTGAACCGAAAGCCATAACAATGAGACTCTTGATGGCGGACCGATCAATTAAACATCCTGTGGGCATACTATATGACATCTTGGTAAAGGTTGACCGATTCATTTTCCCGGCTGATTTTGGCATTCTTGATTGTGAAAGAGATTCTGAAATTCCCATCATTTTGGGAAGACAATTCTTGGCAACCGGGAGAGCATTGATGGACGTTGAAAATGGAGAACGAAAGTTCCGGGTGAACGAGGATGAAGTAACCTTTAATGTTTGTAAGTTAATGAAACACCCAAGCAATATTTACGTGGTTTCTATTGTTGATGTTATTGATGAGGCGGTGCCTTGTGTGGGCCATTTGATATGTATGAGTGAACCACTTGAGGCCGTGCTTGCTAACTATGATGAATTCAAAATTCAAGGCTACGAAGTGGTAGTAGCTGCTCTTTCAGGCATGAGAAAATATTCAAAGACCCCATTGAAATTGGATATTGATCTAAAAAATAGAGAAAGTTCTCCCGCAAAGCCATCAACAAAAGAACCACCGAATCTGGAGTTGAAAGTACTTCCCTCCCATCTGCGATATGCTTTCTTGGGGTCAAATAACACCTTATCGGTGATCATTGCAACTAAATTTCTTGAATGGAAGGTAAAATTGCTCCTTGAGGTGTTGAAAAGGCATATAAAAGCTATAGGTTGGACTATCGATGACAAAGTGGGCATTCCTCCCGGCATTTGCACTCACAAAACTCATCTTGATAGTGATTGTAAACTAACTGTTGAACATCAGCAGAGATTGAATCCACTGATGCAAGAGGTGGTGAAAAAGGAGATAATAAAGTGGTTGGACACAAGTGTGATCTACCCAATTGCGGATAGCAAATTTTTAAGTCTGGTGCAATGTGTACTGAAAAGGCGGGGATCACTGTAGTCCCGAATGAAAAAGGAGAGATTGAATCTATGAGCCCGGTGACTGGATGACGAGTCTGCATGGATTACTAGAAGCTAAACTCTTGGACCGAAAATGTAACACCCCGGAAATATAATTACCTAAGCTAGAGCCTAACATGTGGTTTAGTGTTCTAAAATGGGTTAAAGTCAAGATAAGAGCTGTAAAATGACCTCCCTAGGTTAATACTAATGTTTTAGTCCATAAACTTCAAGGCAATACCCCCCCAAGGACCCTCCAAGGGTCCTTGATGAGGGCCAAGGGGCTGCCCAAAAAGCTATCAAAAACAACACCTTCTGCAAAAGAGGTACCCACGAGTCATGGGTGGAATCACTCCCCGTAGATGGGAGTCGTGAGTCGAGACTTAGCCTCCCCCAAACTCACCCCAAAACTCCAAGTTTCAGAAACAAATGATGCCTTGCCTGTACGAGGTGTCGCCCCACCTAAGCCCCGTAGGTGAGGGTCATGGGTTGAGGCTTAGTCTCCTCACGCTTGCCTTAATCTTCCCCCTCTCTGACCCAAACCACGCGTATGCAGTATGGGGCGTGACCCCACCTACGGTCCTAGGTGGGGGAGTCGTTGGTCACACCTAGGAACACACTTAGTCTCAGCTAACTTAGGGACAAATGGGTAAAATCCTAATTGATTAATTAAGGGTGGGGGTGGTTTTTATTAGTTATTTTAGACATATTTAAGTACCTTTAACTATTAACCAACTCTTTTAACTCATAACTTAAAAACTCAAAACATAACCACCTCTCCTCTCTCAAAATATTCTCTCTCTAAGACTCCATTGAAGAACTAAGAAGAAGGTCAAGCTGAGGGTTCAAGTTCCAACCTTTTCACTTCAATTTCGTGTGGAAAAAATCAATCAAGGTATGGGAGTCTTGATTAACGGAACACTTTTCTTCATGAAGCCCTTCAACTCTTGATTTCAAAATTGGTAAATTGGTCAAAAATTAGGATTTTCATTCTTGTCGTGGGTTCTTCCTAAAAACGTTTTCATTATGTTAATTGTCAAATATCATGAATGATTTGATGTTTAATGGTGGTTTTTATTGTAAAATTCCCCGATGAAACCATGAACACCCCCATGACCCCAATTTCATAAATTGTGATGGGTGTATTGATGCAAGATGATTACTATGAATTGTATCTATTCTAATCTAGTTATTGAATCTTGTTTTATTCATGCCTATTGTAGTATCTCTAGGTGAAATTGTGAGACTTGATTCATGACCCTTGAAAGGGGTAAATTGCTAGGGTTTGTACATGTTGATAAAAGTTTTCTATGAACTTAGGACTCACTTAGAAAGTGAAGATCCTATGACTAATGTGTAAAGTATGGTATTGTGGAAAGGTTATTCTTCCCTTACCGTTACACGTGATTATGTATGAATTGTATAGGATGATAATAATGTTGTTGTGTTGATTGAAAGCTATTCTCATGAAACACTATGAACAATAATGTGAAAGGCTTACTAACATACTAATGTTGATTCAAAGGTAGAAAGTACATTTTCACTTTATTTAATCTATGAGCTATTTTATGAGTTGTATTGAATGAAGGGCAAAGTATCATTCACACATGTAAATGCAATTCAAGACTAATAGTGTATAATTGGGAAACAATGCTTAGCACCGAGAGGATATGGTCAATGAGGTAGAGATCCTCCCGTCAATACAATAGGCCGGGTCATCTAGATTATTCTCATGAGATGGGAACTCCTACCCCAATACAATAGGTAGGGTTTCTAGAAGCAATCTCTCTATCCTATAACTATGTGCCAACATAGGACTTTAGCTAGTGGATCCACCTAAAGGCTAATACATGTAGTTCTACATTAGGCAAGTAGGACACCTTTTTTCGGTGTAGGGTTACATGACATCGGATTCCATGTCGCTCACATGGTCTATGTCGGTTAAGGCTATTTTCCCTATATGATAAGATAAAGAACAATACATGAACTATACTATGACTTCTTAGTGAGTTTTATTTAGTAGGAGTGGGGGTATGGGACTTCACTTTTACATTGCACAAGTAGACTTAGTAGGATGTTATGGGATGGTTTCCTTATGTTACGATGAGACATGAATGTATGCATGTATGTTGAATGGATAGTTGCTATGAATGACTTTCCTCATGATCAAGTATTGTACGTGACTATTTCCTTATTTAAGACTATTGATTATGATGAGGTCTAAGGATGATATGTATGACAAAGGTTGCTTCAAAGGGGTACTTAGTGTGGTTGGTATTATGGGATGCCAACTATACATTCCACAAGTGTTCCTTAGAGGTTGCTAAGGTAATGGTTTTACTATGTTATGGGCATAAATGTGATTATGGCTTCTCTTCTACATTGAAAGTGCATGTTGATTTCCAAACTTGACAAATGCATACTTTTCAACTAAAATGTCATTTTTATCATATTTCAAGGATTTGGTGCATGCTTCCATACTTAGTACATATTTAGGCAAACCCCTACTTATTCTACATTTTTGATAAGTGTAGGTTCCGGCTAGGTGGCATACACTTCCCTTTCTTGAAGAAGACTTTGATTGCTTATCTCCAAGACTCTCCTCGTGTTTGAGGACGGATTATCCATTTCTTAGTTTCGATTGTACTTCTTATATTGAGACTCTTTTTATGTAAAGGGCTAAGTCCCAAACTTTGTATTCTAATGTTTTAGATGGTGAATGAGACAAGGTCTAGACTCATATGATTTTGTTTTATGAAAAGACTTCTATTGTAAAAGTTTTAAATTTTCTGCATCATTACCATGTCTTTATGTTATGATTATTCTAAGGGCTTGTATGAGACCCCTTTGGGGTCCGGTATGCCATGTTACATCTAGGGGGTACCCCTAGATCGTGACAAACTTGGTATTAGAGCATAAGGTTTTGGGATGATTTCAGGTTGATGTCTAATGAACCACGTCTAATAGAGTGTTGTTCATGGGTATGAAGCGTGTTACACCTATGGATGAGAGGCTATACGATGCTTAGGAGCTTTCACTTTTTTCATTACTCCTTAGTCGTGTTTTAGAGTTCTAACTCTATGAAGTCCTTGTTCTTAACCCTTCTCTTGTGTTTATAGGCTATGAATACAAGAAGGGTGAATGCTAGGAGGAAGGAAGAGGAGAATGTGAATGAGAAGGTTCCCTCTCAAGCTCCTAATGATGAAAGGGATATGACTAATGTGGAGATAAGGGTGGCTCTCCAAACATTGACTCAAATCATGTCTACTCAAGATCAAGCCATAATCGTTCAAGCCCAACCTATAACGGCCCAAGCTAACTGAGATGTGGGGCCTCGGGTAAACCCTAATGTGAACACCATGGCCTCAAGATTGAGAGACTTTACTAGAATGAACCCTCCTATATTATTTGGTTCCAAGGTGAATTAAGACCCACAAGAGTTTGTGGAAGAGGTCTACAAGATAGTGCTTACCAATTGAAGGATGTGGCCCAAGTGTGGTATACTCAATGGAAGGATAATAGGGCTATAAGAGCGAGTCCCATTGGTATGGAAGTGTTCAAGAAAGCATTCCTTGATAGGTTCTTTCCAAGGGAAAAGAGGGTAGCTAAAGTGGAGGAATTTATCAACCTTCTTCAAAGAGGAATGAGTGTCTAAGAATATTCTTTGAAATTCAGTAAGTTGTCCAAATATTCCCCATCTTTGGTGTCTAACTCAAGGGATGAGATGAGTCAATTTGGTACATGTGTGTCCGACTCCATTGAGGAAGAATGACGAGCGGCAATGCTCCATGACAACATGGATATCTCACGGTTGATGGTATATGCTCAACAAGTTAAGGAGTCAAGGATTAGGAAGAAGAATAGAGAGGTGACGAGGGAAAGGACCAATGATGGAAATTCTTCTAAGGGTAAGTTTGAGGGCCAAAGTGGACCATGGTTAAAGAAGTGGTTTTCCAACCAAAGCTCCTCCAATGCTCCAAAGACCAACAAAGATAGGGTGTCTAACCCTAAGCCTCAAGGAGTAAATAGGGGTGGATCTTCCATGGAGAGGCCTACATGTTCCAAGTGTGGTAAGAAGCCTGAGGGGAAATGTCTTGCTGGTATGGGTGTGTGATATGGTTGTGGAAAAAGTGGGCATCAATTGAAAGATTGCCCAACCCGTATGGCCAAGGGAAGAGAGGGTAATCAAGCTCCTCCTAGTGGTTCCAATTCTGACGCTCTCAAGAAGAACCGCTTTTATGCCCTCCAATCTCGAAGTGAGCGATAGGGTTCTCCATATGTTGTTACCGGTATGTTACAAGTATTTTCCATTGATGTTTATACATTATTAGATCCTGGTGGCACTTTGTCTTTTGTCACTCCTTTTGTGGCAATGAAATTTTATGTACTCCCCGATGTCTTAGAATAATTCTTTTAGGTGTCTACCCCGGTGGGTGACTCGGTTGTAGCTAAAAGAATTTATAGGAGTTGTCCCATTTCATTGTCTCATAAAGTCACATTGGTCGATTTAGTAGAATTAGATATGTTGGACTTTGATGTCATCTTGGGGATGGATTGGTTGCATGCTTGTTTTGCTTCCATTGATTGTAGAACTCGGCTAGTAAAGTTTCAATTTCCAAATGAGCCCATCTTAGAATGAAAGGGAGGGAATTCAATCCATAGAGAGGTCGATTCATTTCATGTCTAAAAGCTAGTAAAATGATTTCTAAGGGGTGTATCTATCATATAATAAGAGTTAAGGACATTTAGTCTGAGACTCCTCCTTAAGTGTCGGTCCCCGTAGTAAGGGAATTTCCGGAAGTCTTCCCCGATTACTTGCCCGGCATTCCTCTCGAATGGGAAATAGACTTCGGCATTGATTTTTTGTCGGATACACAACCCATATCCATCCCCCTTTACCGGATGGCTCCGACCGAATTGAAGGCACAACTCAAGGATTTGCAAGACAGGGGTTTTATTCAACCAAGCATATCTCCATAGGGAGCTCCAGTATTATTTGTAAAGAAAAAGGATGGGTCCCTTAGGATGTGTATTGATTACCGCCAATTGAAAAAGGTCACTATAAAGAATAAGTTTCCACTCCCTAGGATTGACGATTTGTTTGATCAACTCCAAGGGGCTAACTTTTTCTCCAAAATAGATCTTCATTCGGGTTACCATCAACTAAGGGTAAGAGGATGTGACATTCCCAAGACGGCCTTTAGGTCCCGGTACGGTCACTACAAATTTGTGGTTATGTCTTTTGGGTTAACAAATGCCCCGGCTGCATTCGTGGACCTAATGAATAGGGTGTTTAGACAATATCTTCATTCATTTGTGATCGTATTTATTGATGATATTTTGTTCTATTCAAGGAGTGAGGGTGAACATAAGGATCATTTAACGATAGTATGCCAAGTCCTTAAAGACCACCGACTATATGCTAAGTTTATTAAGTGTGAGTTTTGGCTACGGTCGGTTGCTTTTATTGATCATATTATGTCGGGTATGGGTATAGAGGTTGATCCTAAGAAGACGGATGTGGTTAAGAGTTGGCCTAGACCCTAAGGCCCACAAATATTCGAAGCTTTTTGGGTTTGGTCGGGTATTATAGGAGATTTGTTGAGGGTTTCTCATCCATCGCTTCTCCGTCAATGGCATTGATCTAAAAGAAGTCTAGATTTGAGTGGTCGGAGGCTTATGAGAAGATCTTCCTAGAGTTGAAGGATAGACTCACCTCCGCTTCGGTGTTGACCTTACCAGATGGTACTGACGGGTTTGTAGTGTATTGTGATGCTTCGAGAGTAGGGTTGGGGTGTGTACTCATGCAACATGGTAAGGTGATTGCCTACACTTCAAGGCAACTCAAGATTCATGAAAATAATTACCGGACCCATAATCTAGAACTAGCAGCGATGGGTTTTTCCTTGAAAATATGGAGACACTATCTCTATGGGGTGCATGTAGTTGTGTTTACCGACCACAAGAGTCTTCAATATGTGTTAAGCCAAAAAGATTTGAATCTCTGACAAAGAAGATGGTTAGAGCTTTTGAAGGATTATGGCATGAGTGTCCTTTACCACCCTGGCAAAGCTAATGTAGTGGCAGATGCCCTAAGTAGGTTGTCCATGGGTAGTGTGGCTCATGTAGAATATGATAAGAAGGAATTGGTTAGAGATGTGCATAGATTGGCCCGGTTAGTTTTCCAACTAGTGGATTCCACCAAGGGTGGATTCATGGTTCATCATAGTTCCGAATAATCCTTTGTGCTGGATGTGAAGTCTAAACAACACCTTGATCCTATATTGATGGAGTTGAAAGAATCGGTTCTCAACAAGTCCGTTGAGGTTTTCTCCCAAGGGAGAGATGGGGTGCTTAGGTACCAAGGCAGATTATGTGTTTCAAATACTGATGGCTTGAGAGAGCAAATTTTAGAAGAGGCTCATGGTTTGCAGTATTCTATTCATCCGGGAGCCACCAAGATGTACCGTTATCTATGGGAACTCTATTGGTGGAATGGGATGAAAAAGGATATAGCGGGTTTTGTAGACAAGTGTCCGAATTGCCAACAAGTTAAGGCCGAACACCTAAAACCGGGAGGTTTGATCCAAGATATAAACATTCCCACGTGGAAGTGGAGGGGGGGGGGTGAATATGGACTTTGTTGTGGGGTTGCCTCATACTCGAAGGCAACATGATTCTATTTGGGTCATTGT